>JAUCBJ010006006.1:0-27951 GCA_032718475.1 Nemertoderma westbladi | reverse complement strand
CCTCTGTAACCTGCTCCTATCCCTTAATGTTTTTATTTTAAATAAATTAAGAACTGATGTGGTGTGACTAAATGCTAAATGGAGACAGGGGGGAGGGGGGGCTGGACGCAAATCCCATCTTAGCGAATTAATATCCCGCCTCAATGTTAAATTCTCAATTTAGGGAAAGGAGCAGGTTACAGTGGCACGTTATTTTAACCAAAACAATAAACTAAGCACAATAAAACAGGTTACAGTTTTATTTTTGAGAGTAATCAGCTGATATTTGCGTCGAATTTCCCCTGGAGAGGGATGAATTTTTATTGCGTCCAGTTTCCCCCCTATCTGGCTAAATGTGTCTGGACCATCTTCAAAATTGAGTCAAGTTACAAAGTAATAAGTTGTTTCGCTTCCTTTTAAAATAAACTTTCAATTTCAGTGATGCAGTGAATATCCCCTAATCATTATATAATGATTAATGGGCGTTACCTTTATGCTGGAATGAAAGGTTATGTATGACACAGACCACACGATGGGAGTAAACTACTGCACACCCCGTTGGTGGGTTGTTGAGACATTGTCATTGAGCAAACAGTCAGACAGTAGTAGGTGTACCGTAAGACAATGATAAAATCGTTTGTGGGTAAGGTAAGTGGTCTCGTTTGCGTAACACCCAGCCTATATGGATCCACTTTCCCCTTTTGTTGATGGAATAATATCCTGTTTGTGAACTGTCTGCAGCCATTAATTAGCGGATATTATGTAGGCCTATATATAAATAGACTGTGCCTAATGTATCTATTTATAGTAAACAGCAACATTAATCAATTTAGATCAAGATCTCGATACGGTACATTTCGTTTTCAGTAGCTATAGTAACGTAGGATCCACCCACAAGGAAGCCATCTGGAGCATCTGGCAATGTATCATTTTTACGGGAAATAATTTAGTATCGCGGAAATTACATCGTCAATATATTATTGTGGGTTGGTGTTGGAATTGGAATGCAGTGGAAATCTTTATGGTTTTGTGTTCACATTGGTAAGTGAGTCGCAGTGATTTATTGAGTAGGGGTGAAGGGGGTGGCGCGAATTTTATTCCCTTCACACCAACGTTAAGCGAACATTATTCCAACGGGTAGTTAACTTTTCCTCACTTTGCGAAGTGCGTACCTATGAAATTCTCAATTATGATTTTGTTCTAATTATTTCGGACTGTGTTCCTTTTTTTGCAATCAATCTTATAATGATTTGTTCCTATTATTTGCGAAATTTGCGAAATTATATTATATACTATTATTGCGAACTATGTTCCTTTTCTGATAAATTATTTTCTGTTGGGGTATGGATGATTATGAACATCAGAAAGTAATTAATTCCATCAGTAAGAACATAGTTTGGTGATGAGAGTATTCTACTTTGGGAGTTAGTGGGGTGGCATCCCTCACAAGTAACAGCCAAGAGAGAGAGAGAGAGAGAGAGAGAGAGAGAGAGAGGACCCGTCTGATTGTCTCACATTTACAGATCATTTACTTTACTGATGTAAAACGTATTGTTAGTTCAATCAACACTGGCTTAAATGCTGATCCGAGGTTATTATAATAAAATCGTATAAACAATGTGGAACTGGTATCTGCTTGTCATGAAAACGTTGGAAAGTATTAAATAAATTAGTTGGTTGATATTTTCGGTAATATGCGTACAAACAAAGGAAGATCAGTAATTCATCTACCGGAGTCCCAACAGTGAGTGGGACAAAGTTCGGGGAATAAAATTAGGAATCGCGACTTGCGGAGTCCAAGACGTATTAGCATTTAATACAAAGTTATGAGACTATATTGTAGGAACAGTGGATGCCGTAGTGGCAAGGCCCAAGGCGTAGTGGATCTACCCTCATAGGGACTAACTACTGTGTACGTGGCTCGCCCCACTGTCATTTCGACTAACCGAACCTCATCAGTCAAAAATGCAACGCAGCTTAGATTAGGCTGAGTTAGGGCGACGTAATGTAGGGTAGGGGGGTAGGGTGGATTAGGAAGGGATATCAATCAGGAACGCTATAATCAAACACAACGCTTATTGAATCCAAATAAACCTGATTTAATTTCTCTAACCGATTGGTAAACTCAGCCATTTTTCAACACGCTATAAGGAAATTTACTTACTTACTAGCGGTGACTGGAAGACATTTTTGTGAAAATTTTAAATTATATGTATATTTATAAAATAAGGTGATTTTTTTTATCTTGCTTGATTAATTAAATAAAATTATAATTATTAATGTCCATATATTGTGCTACTCGTGCACACACACAGCGCTGCGTATAGTTTTCGGGGACAATGAAGCAATTTTTTCCTACAGGCCTCAATATCGTGTATCTTAAGAGCCATTTTATTTACATACAGTAAAATACAACTAATACAAGCTGAAATGAGCCCTCCATTACAATACAAGCTGAAATGAACCCTCCATTACAATACAAGCTGAAATGAGCCCTCCATTACAATACAAGCTGAAATGAACCATCCATTACAATACAAGCTGAAATGAACCCTCCATTACAATACAAGCTGAAATGAGCCCTCCATTACAATACAAGCTGAAATGAACCCTCCATTACAATACAAGCTGAAATGAGCCCTCCATTACAATACAAGCTGAAATGAGCCCTCCATTACAATACAAGCTGAAATGAACCCTCCATTACAATACAAGCTGAAATGAGCCCTCCATTACAATACAAGCTGAAATGAGCCCTCCATTACAATACAAGCTGAAATGAACCCTCCATTACAATACAAGCTGAAATGAACCCTCCATTACAATACAAGCTGAAATGAACCCTCCATTACAATACAAGCTGAAATGAACCCTCCATTACAATACAAGCTGAAATGAGCCCTCCATTACAATACAAGCTGAAATGAACCCTCCATTACAATACAAGCTGAAATGAGCCCTCCATTACAATACAAGCTGAAATGAACCCTCCATTACAATACAAGCTGAAATGAACCCTCCATTACAATACAAGCTGAAATGAGCCCTCCATTACAATACAAGCTGAAATGAGCCCTCCATTACAATACAAGCTGAAATGAGCCCTCCATTACAATACAAGCTGAAATGAACCCTCCATTACAATACAAGCTGAAATGAACCCTCCATTACAATACAAGCTGAAATGAGCCCTCCATTACAATACAAGCTGAAATGAGCCCTCCATTACAATACAAGCTGAAATGAACCCTCCATTACAATACAAGCTGAAATGAACCCTCCATTACAATACAAGCTGAAATGAACCCTCCATTACAATACAAGCTGAAATGAGCCCTCCATTACAATACAAGCTGAAATGAGCCCTCCATTACAATACAAGCTGAAATGAACCCTCCATTACAATACAAGCTGAAATGAGCCCTCCATTACAATACAAGCTGAAATGAACCCTCCATTACAATACAAGCTGAAATGAACCCTCCATTACAATACAAGCTGAAATGAGCCCTCCATTACAATACAAGCTGAAATGAGCCCTCCATTACAATACAAGCTGAAATGAGCCCTCCATTACAATACAAGCTGAAATGAGCCCTCCATTACAATACAAGCTGAAATGAGCCCTCCATTACAATACAAGCTGAAATGAGCCCTCCATTACAATACAAGCTGAAATGAGCCCTCCATTACAATACAAGCTGAAATGAGCCCTCCATTACAATACAAGCTGAAATGAGCCCTCCATTACAATACAAGCTGAAATGAACCCTCCATTACAATACAAGCTGAAATGAGCCCTCCATTACAATACAAGCTGAAATGAGCCCTCCATTACAATACAAGCTGAAATGAGCCCTCCATTACAATACAAGCTGAAATGAGCCCTCCATTACAATACAAGCTGAAATGAGCCCTCCATTACAATACAAGCTGAAATGAGCCCTCCATTACAATACAAGCTGAAATGAGCCCTCCATTACAATACAAGCTGAAATGAGCCCTCCATTACAATACAAGCTGAAATGAGCCCTCCATTACAATACAAGCTGAAATGAGCCCTCCATTACAATACAAGCTGAAATGAGCCCTCCATTACAATACAAGCTGAAATGAACCCTCCATTACAATACAAGCTGAAATGAGCCCTCCATTACAATACAAGCTGAAATGAGCCCTCCATTACAATACAAGCTGAAATGAGCCCTCCATTACAATACAAGCTGAAATGAGCCCTCCATTACAATACAAGCTGAAATGAGCCCTCCATTACAATACAAGCTGAAATGAGCCCTCCATTACAATACAAGCTGAAATGAGCCCTCCATTACAATACAAGCTGAAATGAACCCTCCATTACAATACAAGCTGAAATGAGCCCTCCATTACAATACAAGCTGAAATGAGCCCTCCATTACAATACAAGCTGAAATGAGCCCTCCATTACAATACAAGCTGAAATGAGCCCTCCATTACAATACAAGCTGAAATGAGCCCTCCATTACAATACAAGCTGAAATGAGCCCTCCATTACAATACAAGCTGAAATGAGCCCTCCATTACAATACAAGCTGAAATGAGCCCTCCATTACAATACAAGCTGAAATGAGCCCTCCATTACAATACAAGCTGAAATGAGCCCTCCATTACAATACAAGCTGAAATGAGCCCTCCATTACAATACAAGCTGAAATGAGCCCTCCATTACAATACAAGCTGAAATGAGCCCTCCATTACAATACAAGCTGAAATGAGCCCTCCATTACAATACAAGCTGAAATGAGCCCTCCATTACAATACAAGCTGAAATGAGCCCTCCATTACAATACAAGCTGAAATGAGCCCGCCCATTACAATACAAGCTGAAATGAGCCCTCCATTACAATACAAACTGAAATGAACCCTCCATTACAATACAAGCTGAAATGAGCCCTCCATTACAATACAAGCTGAAATGAGCCCTCCATTACAATACAAGCTGAAATGAGCCCTCCATTACAATACAAGCTGAAATGAGCCCTCCATTACAATACAAGCTGAAATGAGCCCGCCCATTACAATACAAGCTGAAATGAACCCTCCATTACAATACACGAAGTGGGGACTTCGCGCAGCACGAAGTTGGCAGAGCCTTAGCGAATTGACACTGTTAGGGGGTAGGTCAATTTATGCAAATAGTCACGTTGGCCCTCTAGCGGCAGACTGGAGAACTGCAGATGGATTCGCCTCCTTTGAAAGTCACAGCTAATGGTCTAATACATATCTGCCAAGTTTCAGCTTAAACGGATTAAAAGCAAAGAAATGGGAGGGCATTTAATGTTTAGACATGTGGCCCTCTAGCGGGAGACCATTGCACTGATGGTGTCTGAAAGTCTCTCAAAAATCTCAACTTTTGCTCATATTGATACCTACAAATTTTCAACTTGGCAGCTTTAAATCCGACAAAGTTATTAGCATGTCAAAATCGTAACGACGACGACAACGACGACGACGACGACGACGACGACGACGACGACAACTATTTGCATAAATTGACCCACCCCCTAACAGTGTCAATTCGCTAAGGCTCCGCCAACTTCGTGGCTCGCCCCACAAGGCTGAAGTGAACCCTCGCATTATAAATACAAGCTGAAATGAGCACGCCCATTACAATACAAGCTGAAGTGAACCCTCCATTTACAATACAAGCTGAAATGAAGCACTCCATTACAATACACGAAGTGGGGCCTTCGCGCAGCACGTGAAATGAGTTAATGCTAAGTATCAACTCGAAAGGATTATAAAAACATAGGAGAAGATTTTCCCGGAAAACGTTAACCCTCTAGCGGGAGACTGGGTAACTGAAGAAGGAAGGATTAGTTTCCCTACAAAGCCACATCCTATGGTCTATTACATATCTACCAAGTTTCCGATTGACGGATCATAAATAACGAAATGTTGGAAGGTTTTCACTTTCATACATTTAGCCCTCTAGCGGCATATTAAAGAACTACGGATCGATCACCTTCCTCACAAAGACGAGGCATGTGGTCTAGTACATACCGGTACTGTATATTCCAAAATTCAGCTTAAATAGATTAAGATCAAGGAATTCGCAAAGGTTATCACTTTCCTACATTTCGCCCTCTAGCGGCAGACTCGAAAACTCCGGACCGATTACTGTCCACACAAAGACTTAGGATGTCTTCTAGTACATATATGACAAGTTTCAGCGTAATCAGATCATAAACAACTAAATGGAAGAATAATTTCACATTCGGGACATTTCGCCCTCTAGCGGCAGACTGGAGAACTGCAGACAGATTAGCCTCCTTTGAAATTTACAGCTAATGGTCTAGTACATACTTCCCAAGTTTCAGCTTAAACGGATTAAAAGCAAAGAAATGGGTGGCCATTTAATGTTTAGACATGTGGCCCTCTAGCGGGAGACTGGAAAACTTCGGACCGATTACAATCCACACAAAGACTCAGGATGTCTTCTAGTACATATATGACAAGTTTCAGCGTAATCAGATCATAAACAACTAAATGGAAGAATAATTTCACATTCGGGACATTTCGCCCTCTAGCGGCAGACTGGAGAACTGCAGACAGATTAGCCTCCTTTGAAATTTACAGCTAATGGTCTAGTACATACTTCCCAAGTTTCAGCTTAAACGGATTAAAAGCAAAGAAATGGGTGGCCATTTAATGTTTAGACATGTGGCCCTCTAGCGGGAGACTGGAAAACTTCGGACCGATTACAATCCACACAAAGACTCAGGATGTCATCTAGTACATATATGACAAGTTTCAGCGTAATCAGATCATAAACAACTAAATGGAAGAATAATTTCACATTCGGGACATTTCGCCCTCTAGCGGCAGACTGGAGAACTGCAGACAGATTAGCCTCCTTTGAAATTTACAGCTAATGGTCTAGTACATACTTCCCAAGTTTCAGCTTAAACGGATTAAAAGCAAAGAAATGGGTGGCCATTTAATGTTTAGACATGTGGCCCTCTAGCGGGAGACCATTGCACTGATGGTGTCTGAAAGTCTCTCAAAAATCTCAACTTTTGCTCATATTGATACCTACAAATTTTCAACTTGGCAGCTTTAAATCCGACAAAGTTATTAGCATGTCAAAATCGTAACGACGACGACAACGACGACGACGACAACGACGACGACGACAACGACGACGACGACGACGACGACAACTATTTGCATAAATTGACCCACCCCCTAACAGTGTCAATTCGCTAAGGCTCCGCCAACTTCGTGGCTCGCCCCACAAGCTGAAATGAACCCTCCATTACAATACAAACTGAAATGAGCCCTCCATTACAATACAAGCTGAAATGAGCCCGCCCATTACAATACAAGCTGAAATGAGCCCTCCATTACAATACAAGCTGAAATGAACCCTCCATTACAATACAAACTGAAATGAGCCCTCCATTACAATACAAGCTGAAATGAGCCCGCCCATTACAATACAAGCTGAAATGAACCCTCCATTACAATACAAGGTGAAATGAACCCTCCATTACAATACAAGCTGAAATGAGCCCTCCATTAAAATACAAGCTGAAATGAGCCCTCCGTTAAAATACAAGCTGAAATGAACCCTCCGTTAAAATACAAGCTGAAATGGACCCTCCATTACAATACAAGGTGAAATGAACCCTCCATTACAATACAAACTGAAATGAGCCCTCCATTACAATACAAGCTGAAATGAACCCTCCATTACAATACAAGCTGAAATGAGCCTTCCATTACAATACAAGCTGAAATGAACCCTCCATTACAATACAAACTGAAATGAGCCCTCCATTACAATACAAGCTGAAATGAGCCCTCCATTACAATACAAGCTGAAATGAGCCCTCCATATTACAATACAAGCTGAAATGAGCCCTCCATTACAATACAAGCTGAAATGAGCCCTCCATTACAATACAAGCTGAAATGAGCCCTCCATTACAATACAAGCTGAAATGAACCCTCCATTAAAATACAAGCTGAAATGAGCCCTCCGTTAAAATACAAGCTGAAATGGACCCTCCATTACAATACAAGCTGAAATGGACCCTCCATTACAATACAAACTGAAATGAACCCTACCATTACTGAAATAAACCCTTCCAGAAACAAATTTACAGTATATTAACACCACACGTGCACTATACTAATAATACTGTATACGAAATACTTATCTTACGTTGCATTCCTTCTTGCCCGATAACAATAGCTGAATATGAAAAACAAATATAACAAAAGAAGCAAAAAAACATCGATCGACAAAGCTTGTGGGGCTCTCCGGGCTCAGGAACCGAATCCACAGGAGCCAGGGATAATAGCTGCCAGGAACTAACTCTTACCTTCCATAAAACTCTATATCCAAACCCATTATACAGGCAGTGCCTGTTTAGCTAGCTCAATTCTTAGTACTACAGGCACACTCACTGGGGACATGAGTCATACCTTAGTAGCACTGAACCTCAGCCAACCAACGCGAGGCACTCGCATCGTCACAGCTAGCCCAGTATTAATCATCAATCTCTCTGTGCTTCCTTGCAGCCACACACAGCAAGGATCTCCCTATACTAGCCGGTTAATCCTGCACGCACGCTCCACCGCCAAAACTATGCTGTAGCCGCAAGCCGGTAGGGGAATGCTACTCTTATATAACAGGGCACCACGCTATAGGCTCAATCTTACACACGTTTTTTTACTGCTCACGCAACACTGCAATACAATTAAAATAAAGTAAATTTTGGTTCATTGTTATTTGGTTTTCTAATATGTTTTATACACCGTAATAATTTTAAATTATAATTAAAGTAATTTATTTCGTTTAAGTTGGAATTGTTATTTTTCCAAGTGACCAAAAATTCGTTATAAATTGACAAGGCTCAATACAAAAATTTATTTATAGTTTATTCTGACACCCACAGCCTCAAATGTTGTCCTTATTCTACAACTAACAATACTTACAATTACTACATTAAAAAGCAACAAAACTCGTCCATGTCATGTGAAGTAGGCCTATACCATAGCATTGTGTAATGAATTCGTATGATTTTTGGTTACTTCAAATAGGTCATGCTGCACTCATGCGTTCTAGTGCAACATAAAAGTGTCTAGTGCAACATAAAACTCATTACATTTAATAACAGACACCTGCGGACTTACTGATGGCGCTGGCCGTGGATTATCTACAATCTACATGGGGAAATAATACATTAAATGCGTGCGAAATATATATTCGTATCTCCTCGTTTGTACTGTGTTTTATACATTATATAGGCACCCTTTTGGGAAAGAAAGAACATACTATTTACTGCGTGTTTATGTAATATTATCATTCTATCTCCCCGTGTATCAATTGAAATTATATTTCTCTGTAATATAAATATGTATAGATGATTAGTTAAGATACTTCTAGAAAAGGCAATGATCAATTCATTGGCATTTCATTTCCGTTTGTGAGGATGTGTCAAAGTGTGACCGCCCATCAAGCATATGTTATTGAAGCATGACACATGGTTGCCATTGGGTGAGCGGTAAAGCCACAAAGCAAAGCAACTTCAAAGAGATAGAGATTGGATCTATTTGAATCTATGCATTACCAGTTATAGTAGACAGGGGGGGGGGGGGGGGGGGGGGGGGACTTTACGCAAATCCCATCTCGGCGAATTAATATCTCGAATTAATATCTTATGAATTTAGGGAAATAGTGGCACGTTATTTTTAACCAAAAAAATAAACTAAACACAATAGAACAGGTTACAGTGGCACGTTATTTTAACCAAAAAAATAAACTATACACAATAGAACAGGTTACAGTGGCACGTTATTTAAACTACTTAAACTAAAGTCAATAGAATAGGTTAGAGTTTTATTGTTGGGAGTAATCGGTTATTATTTCAGTCCTCTGGAGCACTACCCCCCCCCCCCCCCCCCGCCCCCTCTTAAAATTTGAAGTATCAGCCTTCATTCCAATACGTAGTTCAGCATTTTTTAAATGTTTTTTTTATTTAAAAGGAAACAATTCCTCTTATAGTCTTCTATATTCTGTATAAAGAAACAACACGAATACAGTAATTTATGAGAAATTATATATGAATTCACATTCCTCTAAGTATACCCCCACCTATTTTGTGGTTATTTTTGATAACAACTATTTGAATCCAACTAACATCCTGTATGTCTACACATACCTACTACCCTACAATGCCCTGATTACCGCCATAAAGTAAACCGAACTAATGACTTTCCGATTACCGAAGCTCACATATGGCCGACTCTAGACTCCATATAGATAATGAGCTCTACTCTCAAACACAACTTGTAGTTCACGTCTGGACTCGTGGCTTTAGGTCGCTCTCTCATGAACTAAAACTCACCAAGCCCCCACTCATTCCCACAGCAGTGACGGGGGGATTTAAAAATAACACGAAAATATTAAGGCTTTTAATTACCCCAATTATTAATGTTTTGATTCACTTTAATATTTTCTAAAAATTGATCTAATACAGGCAGACAGGTACAACATTATTAATATATTTTAATACTTTTTTTGAGACTATGTTGAAATGTTATGAGTATATAGGATTGTTTTATGGAAGTGTGCAGATTTTCACCGAATTGTAGATTTATTTATGTACGTATATTTTTAATTATTTTTTAAATATCTTATGTAATAATGTTTTATAATACCGGTAGTGTCAATTTAATTTCTGCGAATTCAATTCCTAATTCGTGTACTGTATTGTTTTGGTTTTGGTTAGATTTATTTAGATTTTGGGAATTTTTTGATTTTAGGGTTTAAAGTAAAAAAAGTAGTATTCTTTAAGTTTATTACTTGGAGGTTTCCCAATGGTTCCCCGCTAAGTGAAATATAGCACCAGAAATTAAAGGAAATACTTACTTCCAAATATGGGCATCAAATTAAATATCACTGAACTTACCGCATAGAATATATTATGTACAATAGATAACCAACTAGAGAAAAGCAGTGGCTTAGCTACGGGTGTGGTTAATGCCTCCGAGAGGATGCTTCACTACGCATTGTGCGTGTGCATCTTTCCGTACTACAATGTACGAAGCGCTGTAGTAGGGAGAGTTGGCTCCCACTACACTACTGCTACTAATTCGCCTCTTTCCTCGCTGCAAACTTCTCACAGATGCGCAATTCTCTTGCAACCCAATGTCCGTCCGTCTATCACTAGCGGCTATGTTAATGGATCAATAATTTACACGCTATAAGCAAAATGTCAATTAATTTAAGAACCACCATATCAGATTTAGGAGAAGAAACTTTAAAATGTTATTTACTTTAGAAAAAATGTTCTTGGGGCAATATTTGATACTTGGATAAATTACTACTTAATACATTTTAAATAATGTAATATATATATAATTTATTATATTCATTGTTTTATCATATTCCAATATGCGGTAATTACTATTTATAATTAATAATAATATTTTAAATAATCTAAAATATTCTTCTGGGATAGGATATAATTTTATTACCATATAAGTGCTATATATATTTTGCTATCTATATTTTGGTTTCTAAATTTTACTATCTATATTTTGCTATCTATATTTTGGTTTCTAAATTTTACTATCTATATTTTGCTATATATATTTTGGTTTCTAAATTTTACTATCTATATTTTGCTATCTATATTTTGGTTTCTAAATTTTACTATCTATATTTTGCTATCTATATTTTGGTTTCTAAATTTTACTATCTATATTTTGTATCTAAACTTTGGTTTCTAAATTTTACTATCTATATTTTGCTATATATATTTTGTTGTATCTATATTTTGCTATCTTTATTTTGCTATCTCTATTTTGGTTTCTAAATTTTACTATCTATATTTTGCTATCTATATTTTGGTTTCTAAATTTTACAATCTATATTTTGCTATATATATTTTGGTTTCTAAATTTTACTATCTATATTTTGCTATCTATATTTTGGTTTCTAAATTTTACTATCTATATTTTGCTATCTATATTTTGGTTTCTAAATTTTACTATCTATATTTTGTATCTATATTTTGGTTTCTAAATTTTACTATCTATATTTTGCTATCTATATTTTGTTGTATCTATATTTTCCTATCTTTATTTTGCTATCTTTATTTTGCTATCTATATTTTGGTTTCTAAATTTTACTATCTATATTTTGCTATCTATATTTTGGTTTCTAAATTTTACTATCTATATTTTGCTATATATATTTTGGTTTCTAAATTTTAGTATCTATATTTTGCTATCTATATTTTGGTTTCTAAATTTTACTATCTATATTTTGCTATCTATATTTTGGTTTCTAAATTTTACTATCTATATTTTGTATCTATATTTTGGTTTCTAAATTTTACTATCTATATTTTGCTATCTATATTTTGTTGTATCTATATTTTGCTATCTTTATTTTGCTATCTATATTTTGGTTTCTAAATTTTACTATCTATATTTTGCTATCTATATTTTGGATTCTAAATTTTACTATCTATATTTTGCTATATATATTTTGGTTTCTAAATTTTACTATCTATATTTTGCTATCTATATTTTGGTTTCTAAATTTTACTATCTATATTTTGCTATCTATATTTTGGTTTCTAAATTTTACTATCTATATTTTGCTATCTATATTTTGGTTTCTAAATTTTACTATCTATATTTTGCTATCTATATTTTGGTTTCTAAATTTTACTATCTATATTTTGCTATCTATATTTTGTTGTATCTATATTTTGTTATCTTTATTTTGCTATCTATATTTTGGTTTCTAAATTTTACTATCTATATTTTGCTATCTATATTTTGTTGTATCTATATTTTGCTATCTTTATTTTGCTATCTATATTTTGCTATCTATATTTTGGTTTCTAAATTTTACTATCTATATTTTGTTGTATCTATATTTTGCTATCTTTATTTTGCTATCTATATTTTGCTATCTATATTTTGGTTTCTAAATTTTACTATCTATATTTTGCTATCTATATTTTGTTGTATCTATATTTTGCTATCTTTATTTTGCTATCTATATTTTGGTTTCTAAATTTTACTATCTATATTTTGCTATCTATATTTTGGTTTCTAAATTTTACTATCTATATTTTGCTATCTATATTTTGCTATCTATATTTTGGTTTCTAAATTTTACTATCTATATTTTGCTATCTATATTTTGTTGTATCTATATTTTGCTATCTTTATTTTGCTATCTATATTTTGCTATCTATATTTTGGTTTCTAAATTTTACTATCTATATTTTGCTATCTATATTTTGTGGTATCTATATTTTGCTATCTTTATTTTGCTATCTATATTTTGGTTTCTAAATTTTACTATCTATATTTTGCTATCTATATTTTGGTTTCTAAATTTTACTATCTATATTTTGCTATCTATATTTTGGTTTCTAAATTTTACTATCTAAATTTTACTATCTATATTTTGCTATCTATATTTTGGTTTCTAAATTTTACTATCTATATTTTGCTATCTATATTTTGGTTTCTAAATTTTACTATCTATATTTTGCTATCTATATTTTGGTTTCTAAATTTTACTATCTATATTTTGCTATCTATATTTTGTTGTATCTATATTTTGCTATCTTTATTTTGCTATCTATATTTTGGTTTCTAAATTTTACTATCTATATTTTGCTATCTATATTTTGTTGTATCTATATTTTGCTATCTTTATTTTGCTATCTATATTTTGCTATCTATATTTTGGTTTCTAAATTTTACTATCTATATTTTGTTGTATCTATATTTTGCTATCTTTATTTTGCTATCTATATTTTGTTATTATATTTGACTTGACTTGTTACTCTTTTCCCTTTGTGGGTAAATTAACAGATTAGACTACGGCTAAATAAATCAAACCAAAACAATAAACTCATCAAAGCAGCATACAGGAACAAGGAGGGCAGCACAAAATACAATACCACAAGAAATTTAAAATTATACAAACTCTTAATTTATACATTAAAATTACTAAAATAACTCTGAAAAGTTCACTTTTCAAAATTTATTAATATATCCCAAATTTAATAATATATTAATTATTATAATATAATATAATATTAATATTTTAAAATAATTATAAAATAATACCAAAATATTTACAATATTTATTTAGTATAATTTAGTTATCGAATACATATTACAAGATTATTTTATTTCAATTTTTCAATTCATTTATATTACTATTTCAACAAAATAAGGAATCGTATTAAATGAAGTGTGAAAATAAATTTAATAAAATAATTACATTAAAATTTAATTAAATTATTATAAATTAATTTGAAGAATTACTATATTTATTCACTTTACTTAGGACGATCACTTAAAATTTAAACAATTATTAATTTCTCAATGATCTGATAATAATTATGTATTTTGATTGACGATAAATCATTCAAGACACATTTCCCCGAAACACAAAATGCCTCGGTTGAAAAACAACCAGACTGGATGTTTCGCTGGTCACCACACGATGCTCGGGCAATACGACAAAAACAAAAGCAAAATAAAATCCATCTACACGGACTGGGCGAACCATTACCTAAAACGGGCCGGTAAAGTCCATCTCATAGAGGATCTACAGCGAGACTTTAGCGACGGGGTGTTGTTAGCTGACGTCATAGAGGCGGCGACACGCGACACGGTCCCCGATGTGACCACACGGCCCTCGAGTACAACTCACATGTTAGAGAACATTGAACACTGTTTGGATTACCTCGCAGCTAAAGGGATAAACTTAGAGGGAGTTTCAGCTTTGGATGTAAAGGATGGAAACCTTAAATCGATTCTTGGGTTGTTTTTTAATCTCTCGCGTTACACGCAGCAGTTACGTAAAGAGCAACGCTGCAGCGCGGGATCCACATCGAGTTCCACCGGTGGTAGCGTGACGCCGGACAGCCATCACAGTAGGTCGGCGCCGGGTTCGCCATTGGGCGTCGCGTCTCGCCCGTTCTCCGTGACCCCCACCATCGACTACAACGGGCCTCCGGCACCGCCCGCCCGCTCGGCTAGCGGGGACCTCCAGAGACGGAAAAGTCTCCCCGGAGCGGAAGGCGGCAGGTCGGGGGGTGGCCGACCGGTCTATAGGAGAGGCGAAAACGGTGCTAACAGCCAATCAATGTGGGTTGCTTTGTTAAGTAAACAGAACAGCCAATCAATGTGGGTTGTGTTGTTGAGTAAATAGAATAGCCAATCAATCTAGGTGTTGTATAGACTGATAAGCCAATCAATCTAGGTGTTGTATAGACTGATAAGCCAATCAATCTAGGTTCATTAAACAGATTTAGCCAATCAATGTATGAAATATCACACTTGCCTTAAACCTGATACCGTGAGAATCTGCAAAATGCTTATAGACTACGCAAAATATTTTTCTTGACCTTAACTATTTTCATGACTCTTGTACTTTTTCTGACCCTAAATTTTACTTTTTTCAACCATAAATTTCAGTTCTTGGTATTTCAGTATGCGGGTTAGTGAATAAGGTTTATTACAGAGACATGCGGGTGAATGAAAACAAAACAATAAACGAGAGATTGGAATTTAGACATGAAGATTTATGGTCAGAAAAAAAACATAAAAAGCGGAGATCAGAAATTGTATAATTCCTCTAAGTTATGAGAGGCTCGACTAAAGAGTACATAGCAGGTGCATGAACTTGGGAATCTTCTGAAGTAATTTAAAACTCAATTTGTTCACAAATGAAATCCACTAATTGCTGATCCCAGAATTACAGGTTTGTCTCATTGCGTGGAGTTTGAGCTGATATTTGTAGATAAATTTCTTATTAATTTATATTAATTAATATATGATTATTATTATTATTAACTTAATAATATTAAATATTTATTAATCTTTATATTTGTAATATATTTCAGATTACCTGAAGGCATTATTCCAATCAGTGCACCGGCACCACCCTATACAGACGCCCCTCCACCCTACCCAGGAGAACCACAAGACTACACCACTACATCTACCACTGCCCCCCAATACCAACAACGTTACCATAACCCCCAACACAATCACCCTGGTGTTAACAGTGTTGGCCCACCCTACGTCGCGCACAGCTACCACGACACACCCTACCGTGTGGCTAGCCCCAACCTAACTGTCGGGATCCCACGCTACTCGCCGTCCCTTAGCAACGGACCAACTACGCCCAACGAGTTCGATCGTACCTCCTTAGACCAATACAGCCCAACCTACCATTGCAGTCCTACTCGATATCAACCTACCGGCTCCAGACTCGCTACACCCCAGGAACTTAGCCCTGCGTTACCATCTCAGGTAACTGTGACAACAAGTAGCCAATCTCTTGCGGATTCCGTTTCCTCCAAAAGTAGCGCGTCAAACGGGTCTAGTAAAGGCGGTAAATCCTCTATGCTCGATAAACTGAAACTATTTGGAAAAAATCATTCCAGAAAAGACAGTGACTCATCCAAAGAAGAAGGTTCTTTAGAAGATAAATCAGCACATAAAAATTTAAAGTTAAAATCTTTAGGGAAAGTTGTCACTCCTAAACTCAGCAAACGAGAAGATAAAACTAAAGGAATTAGTTACTCCGCACCTTCTAGTTGCAAAGTTCAAAGGTCAGACTCGGCAAATATCAAACGGTATAGTACAGAGTCTGCCCGAAGCTGTACACCTAGTCCCACTCCATCTCTTAGATCTGCTAGGAGTGACTTCTGTGCAAGGAATGATACTTCCCGCTTCTTTAAAAGCGGAATCCCAAGCAAAAACCCGTCAATTGTAAGAAGCAAGAGCGAGAAAGGCCACCCGAACGTACTAACTAATAGGGATCGACGTGAAACAGACAGCAGTGCTGACGAACGATCTAGCGGGCTCATTGGGGATAGTCTGTCCTCCAACGCTTCTTTGGATAGTGGAACACGAGTTGAGACGCGAGAGATCGCAGTGAATACAAGCCCAGAAGGGCGGAGTATCGAGAGAATTACTGCTCCTCAAAGAACTAGTCCAGGAAGCAGAGTCATTCACTGCCCTGAAAACAGCCCAATGGAAGAGCATCCACAACTGTATGACGGTAGAACAGTTGCTCCCGCCACACCAGAGGTCATGCTGAATGCACTTGATCGGCAACGATTGTCTTCTACAGTTAGTTTAAACAGTTCAACCTTGGATTCAGCGACTAGTAGCAGCATAGAGAGTGTTTTAATGCGACCCGGGGACAGCCCCTTACTACGCCGGGGTGACAGGGGATCAGACGCAAGGAATACTAATGGTGAACACAATATTCTTAGTTCCAAAGCCTTGGCAGAGATCCGCAGGAATCTTGAAGAATCAAACAGACATTTGAAACCCGCATATGGGAGCCGCGCAGAAACAACTTTTGACAGCCAAGTTACAACAGAATATCATCAGCACCCATCAACAGTGCATATGAGCCCATCGCCTGGATTGAGGAGTAGCATAAACCCCCTGTACCACCAACAACGGGTCCCACCTTTCCAGTTCTCCAGGATGCCAGCCACTAGTCTTTTAGCAACTCGGGTGCAGCATGATGGGGGTACTGGTATGGCTCCCTTGTGTGCTGGTGGACCGCGGTTTATTGGTCCAGGTCCTAGATATAGCGCTGGAATGTCACCGCAAATAGCTGCCAGGGGCATCCCTAGAGCATCGAATAATGGTGAACTGTCTACTGTGGGTAATGGAGATGGCATCAATGGGTACTTGAGCGATGGGGATATGCAATCTAATTCTAGAAGTAATATCACTAGTAACTGCAACTCTGGTTACTTAAGTGATGGTGGGATGTTAAGTAGAGCACCAAAACAAAAATTAACAGTACTTCGTGAAACATTTGATTCTGATCATGTGGAAGAAGCTGTCAATGATAACACCGACACTGAATCTACTCAGTCTGAAGTAACCAGCTGCAGCCAAGGAAGTGCAAGAAAATTAAAACCACCCAGCGAGGTTGTCAAAAGGACTTCAGCTGTGGCTCAATTGAAATCACTTAACACTACCAATAGCTGCAAACCAGACACTGGTACTTCACATTGGAAAAACGCAACCAGTAAAATACAGGAGCCATCAACTGTTAATAAACCCGGTTCAAATTGTAACAGAGGCCTGGAGACAAAATTGAGGAAACCTTCAGCTATTGGAAGTAAAGTTTCAAGTGGAGATAGTGATTCTTCCAGAACAGAAAGTCCTCGAGTATCGCCGATGCCTCAGTCAACTGATTCGAGTCCCACTCACCAGCCGACTGCCACTAACACAAGAAAATTGCCTGAACCTATAAAGAAAGTCGATGGCAAGAAATCCGCAATTTCAGGAAAATCTCCTCAACCAGGTCAGTTTGGTTTTCGAAAAACCACAACTCCTGGAGGTAATGCGGGATCAGCTGCTAAACATTCTGGCATAAAGCCACCTGGTGGAAGTATAAAACCACCAGGTGTGCATGTAAATATATCACAACGACAAGAGAGTCCACAAGGTAAACAAACTCCGGATAATTCTCGTCCACCTAGCAGACAAAGGACCCCAGAACCTAATGTATTAAATCGTGTTAATCCTACAGAACACAAATCACAGAGCAAACTACCTTCCCCAAATCAGGTGACAAAGGCTACCACAAAGCAGGCCAACCAAGCGAGCACCAAACAAGTGCAAGAAAGTAAGATATCTCCAAGGGGGCGGATTTCAGGATTACAACCGCCTAATAGTAAAAAGCAAGTGATGTCAAAATTACCATCTCCAAACAGTGGAAATAAAGTTACAGAAAAGCAAAATAATAAAAATACAAATAAAAATGCAGATAAAAATGCTCAACAGAAGTCTCCTGTGAAATTGATTGAAGAATCAAAATGTCAACAACCTGTAAGTGACAACCAACTGGATAATGTGAATAAACATAATATAAAATCAGATGAAGATACAATGGAAATTAGCGTAGCTAATGTATCTGAGAATTCTGTTAATGATGGGCCTGGTTTATTAATGATTATGGATGAAAAGAAATCAGAGTCGCCCGAATCAAACACTTCAGAAATTCAATTTTCTTCAGATGTAAAAGAATGTCTAACATTGGATGTAATTCCAGAACATGCTAAAGTTAAATTAACCAATAAGAAATTGGACATGAACATGGAAATTCCACCACCCTTACCAAAGAGAGAAAGAGCACATAAATATGGCACATCTGTGTCGGATATTGAGTCTCCAGATTCGAAATTTATGAGTGATACTGAATTATTGATAGACAAAAAGCCCAATGAGTGTAAACTAGGGAGTGCACCAAACAGCCCTAAAGGTGGCAGAGCTAAGAAAGCTAATGCAGCACATATTAAAACAATGTTAGAGTCACTGTCTAGGTCTAGTTTAACACCTTTGTCTCAACCATACATCTCTGAAAATGAAGCACTATATAACAACGGTAATTATAATCAATATATTAACTCTGAGAGTCAAAGATCTCCCTATTTGGGTCAACAAAATTCTTTTTTACATAATTTGAAGGCATATCCGCAGAGAATTTATACTGCTGATGGACACGATGAGATGCCGATTGACATGCAAAGTCTTAGTGATCCGCGCAACCTGGATGCCTATCTGGCAATGAGAAACTACGGAACTGCAGCAAAATCTTTGCTAAGATATCAGACTTTGAAGTCGAGCTTAGAATTACCGGCACACCAGTATGGAACATTGCCACTGTATAATAAAGATGAACTATTGAAAGTCCCTCCGAATGGAGCTATTTTACATCCAAGGCAAAACGGCTTAAATATGAGGTACTCATATGCGGGGACTGGGCTCGATGCAAACCAATATTTACAAATGCCCAATGGCTACAATTCCCAAAGCCTTCGTAACTATAGCTCATTATCATTGGATGACCGAATAAGGTCCTTGGCTGATGATAATTTCCGCGGATCACAGATGTCTATATCATCTAATTCAACAAATTTAACAAATGTAACAAACAATAGCAATTTATATTCAGAGGATATACTAAAACTACGACATGAACTTGAGCTTTCACAGATGAAAGTTCAACGCATGTCTGAAGAGCTTAAACACAATGCACAGTTGGTGTTTGCATTCGAACATTCATTGGGAACAATGACTAGTAAACTACAAACACTATCATCAACAGCCAGTGAAAAGGACTTGACTTTGTTAGACCTACGTCGAACCATTGAACAATTACAGCAAGGTCAGTGGGATTCAAGTCTTTCAAGGAGAGCCAGTTCACCCTCATACAACCACAATGTAGCCATGAGCACTTCAATGAGTTCATTTGACTCAAGTTCCATAGCATCTGATAAACACCAACGCAACCCCAGTATCGACTCCATGTCAACTACAGGTTCCACATCCAATTGGCTGGAGAGTCCAGAGCACAAGAAAAAGAAGAAACGTGGATGGTTACTTTCTTCATTTAGATCTCCTTTCTCAAAGAAGAAATCTCAAGAAAGAATGTCTAGCCAGTCTGACATTGAAGATACAGATGGGTTATCTGTACCAAACTCGCCAACTCACACTGGAACAGGTAATCTTAAACCATCCAGTTCCACATCGTGCCTATTCCCAGGCCCAAACAATGCCGAAAGCGTAGCAGAACTCAAATCCCAACTGAAAGATAAAGATTTAAAGTTAACGGAAACACGATTGGAGGCCTTGAGTGCTGCACATCAACTGGATCAAATGAAAGACGAAGTCTCCCAGCTGCGACATGAAATGCAACAACTCAGAGCAGACAATGAAAATCTTCAAAGACATATGCCTAATAACATGGGTGGAAGCACATCCTCAATAACATCATATTCACCAAAACGACGGCTAAGTGCTACTGAAAGTACATTAGATATGGTACTCGATTTGGAGCTAGGAGGCGGCCAGCCAAACCGGAGACTCTCATTGTATGTCTCTGCTTCAACTACTGGTAACTCGCGCATTACTATTGGATGTGTTGGTATTGGTCCAAGGTCGACTTGGGAAGCTGTTGACTCTGTTGTGAGTCACATGTTTTGTGATTATATGCTCCACATAGATGGGGCTAATTGCTTAGGTCTCACAAGCGACAGCATTGCCAGTTATACATTGGGAGAACTCAATAGGTACAGTGGCGATAATGCTCTTGATATCCTTCCGTACAATTACTTAGGAAATAATGGTGAAGGAATTACTATATATCCCCACAACCACACACTGGCAATGGAGGATGCATTGAGTTTTGATACGCTTATTTCTCGCCCCATAGTGGCAAGATACGTGGCCACATTGCTGGAACACAAACGTGTAATCTTACATGGTCCAAGTGGAACAGGAAAAACATACTTTGCTAAAAAGTTGGCTCAACATATCATACTGAGGAGGGGTTCGGAACTGCAAAGTTCCTCAATTTGGCAAATGAATGTTGATCACAAATCAGGAAATGAATTGAGGCAGCTGATTCGGAATGCAATTGAAGAAGCCGCACTGAAACCAGTTGTTGTCATACTCGATAGTTTGCATCGACTCAATGACATTGATCACGCATTTAATGGTGTTCTTGATAAAGCTTGCACTGACAATTTGTACATCTTAGGAACAATGAACCATCATACCAGTGTGACTCTCCACCACAATTTTAGATGGATTCCTTTTTCCACACAACACGAACCCGTTAGTGGGTATCTGTCGAGGGCATTGCGACGAAAACTCGTAGAACACGAAGTCGAGACTGGCAATCGAAACAATGACCTAGAATCCGTGATGGAATGGATGCCTCGTGTTTGGTCACACCTCAACAAAATCCTAGAACAGCACAACAGCACAGAGGTAACAATAGGCCCACGTTTATTCGGCCCGTGTCCAACCGATGTGGCTGGATCGCAATCCTGGTTTCAGAACCTGTGGAATTACTCCGTCGTGCCGTATATGCGGGAGGCAGTCCGCCAAGGATTACAGAGGTATGGGAAAAAAGGCGCATGGACTGACCCTATGCTGTGGGTCAAAGAAACCTACCCTTGGTCCGACACAGCGCGTCTTTCATCACTAATTGGTCTTCACTCTGAAGATGTCGGATTCACTGAGGACACTGTGGTCCCCCCTCAACGCGTTTATGCAAGCCAGGAAGTAGAAGAACCACAAGATCCATTGCTTAACATGGTTAAAAGACTTCAAGAAGCAGCAAAACGATCTAACAGTATAGACAGTGATTCAACTTCCTCTCATATAGCTTAGATAATCAAATTCAATCAAAATTATAATGCAGTCCTTCAGACCCGGCAATGAGTGACTTAGGCATACTGTACTTCATTTATTACGATTACTATGTAATTATTTTATTATAGTGCAGGGAAATACTAATCATCACTATTAATTGTGCGAATTTTAGATAATTAAGTTTTTACCTCAGTATTTGTATAATAAAATAATGATAAATGAAATTAGAAATGAAAGGTTACTTTACTAACTCTTATGAGAATTACATAAGTAACTGTATAAGTAAGTAGAAAGTATTATAAAGAAATATTAGAATTGATTATTAAAACTCTCTCTGTTATTAATTACGCTGCCATTTTTATTTTATTAGTTTCTTTCTAACAATATTCTCTATATATAATCACAATAAATATTTATTTATTTTCCCACTTAAATTTAAATGTTCAATTAGCTTTGTAACTGTACCTTTTTATTATTAACATTCTTTATTTTGTTACTGGAAAATCAATTATTGTCAATGTGAACACCAAACCTAAGTACCAATTTCTCAACAAAACATCATAATTTCAGTAAAATTATACTATTTCATCAAAATGTAATAGGCCTACATTAATATAATATTTAGTAAGGTGAGAGATTGAGGTTGGAAAATTTATTTTAGCAATAACATACAGTACGTAAGATGGATTTAATTAATTAATTATTATACTCCAGGCCTACTGTACAACAGATTGATAATAAACTTAATAAATTATTAACTTAATTAAAAACTTTAAAGTCATTAAATGTTATCTGCTATTTTTCTTAGTTTTATTTATTACATGGGAAATATAACATTATTTTCATTATGTATATGCTCGTCTCGATATATTATATATTGTACCAACCGAGCGAAGCGAGTAATAAAGTTCGTAAGGAGGGATATACTGTAGAAGGATAATGAGTAATGTATAATGTATTTTTGTGAAAATATTGTTCTAAAATTATTTATCGTCCTATTCGTAAATTTATTTTGCATTGTTAATTTTTTGACAACCAGAAAGTTTTTGTTAGCACCAATTATTTGTCGCTGTTTCATTACATAATAATAATACATTTTGGAATGTGTTGCTGTATTGCTAACCAATACTCATACTGTAGGTATACGATACAGTCAACAACCATTGCAGGGAATGAAAATAAATTACCTCAAACACTTTGAATGAAAGGAGTAATATTAAAGTTAACAGTGCAAACTAAACGATTAAATTTATTTTATTTTAATCTTGATATTTTGACCTTAACAACATTAACACGTATACTTTCTGTAATTTTAATTAATGACATAACCCTGTAATATTCTAACATAGTAGTGACATTAGTGACAATAGAGTATGTATTGATGAAGCGTTTAAGAGTTGTTGATTTTTTGTTGTTGATTTTAAGAGTTGTTGAAAATTTTGTGGGTCGAGTCAGAACTGGCAGCCAACAGCGAACGTAATTATTGTACTAGGGCTGTATTCAAATGTCTGTGATGTGTAGTGCGTATATCGGAAGCCAATAATCTAACTCTCACACACAACCATATGGAGTGCGACCCAGTTGTAAGATTGTAGATGTTCATGGTGGCCTAAGGTTCTACTGCACGTTGGCCACAGACCTGTAATAATTACTGACAATTTGAATATGACGTCACCTGAAAAAGTATTGTATGCCTAAAGTCAGGGAATTTGATATATACAGCTTATGCGTCCTAGGCGAAATTTTGTAAAGTTTTCTCTGTTCGCATTTCCTCACATATAAGCTCACATACTGTACACGCTAACTAGGCCTACTGTATATACAGTACCGGTATGTGCAGTATACAGTAGGCCCATGTGCACTCTATTCGCTTCTTTGTCAGTAATAATTGGTCTGTGACGGTAGTTTGACGTGAATGACTCGCTAATTATTTCAATGTAAGTTTTTGGGAACATGATAAAGCGGTCAGGAATAAAATAAAGCGGCCAATATCATATATTCTTATTCATTCTATATTCTATATTCTATATACAATTGAAACTGAATTGGAGTGGCAGCCCTGAAATTCTGTTTGACTTAACCAAATAAACCAACAAAGTAAAAAAGTGTTGGTGATATGAATTACCTCGCAAAATTAAATAATAATTATACTGTATAATACATAAGCTACTGTACTTTTAAATGTTTATCACTGTTTTTCATTTCGTATTTTGTGTGATTTGTTTATTGTATTTTACGATACTTTTGTGCTCACCACCAAACAGTTCCGATGCAAAGCTGTATGTTACAACGCTATTTATTGAACCACGTTCGTTTTATATAATTTTAGCTATTATTATGTGTTTATTAATTATATGCCGTTTACTAATATAACTTATTTATATATATTTATTTGATAATAAACGTGTTTAAATAAAATTAATCGTCTTGTCTTCGAAAATTTAAATGTGTCAAGGTAAAGCAAATATATTAGATCCCCTATACTACTACTACTACTACTACTACTACGATCGGCATGCTGCATTGCAGCTGCATTATATATATTAATTACATATATATTAAAAATGCTGTGCCGGCTTGTCGACAAGGTTGCGCCGCCACAACTACCTGTCACCCATAACATTTGCTAGATCATCCGCATCTTCAAGGTCAGCCAGTGTCCTTTAAGATGCGTCTCAAGAAAGTCATGGGCTGTCCACCATGCTTATTCACTCCATGAAGCTGCCAAAGCACAAGATTATGCACTGGCTGGTCCTCACGGCGAAAGCAATGAATAGTGGGACTTGGGGGCGCTTTTTTGCCGAGTCAGCTCTCGGGGCAAATACCGCATGCTGGTTTGCCATTCCACAGGGTGGGTGTCGCAGTGGAGTCGGATATGAGGCCCATCACCCATACCTACCATGATGCACATGACCCACCATTGGCTATGCAGCTCATCTGCCGGGCCATGTCCTGTACCCCTGCAGCCAGATGCAGGTCGCACACAAATTGAGATGCATGATTTGCTATTATTATGGATTTCCATAGATTCGAACAAACAACGCCTGGAGCTGGGGCCGGATTAGAACCAGACAAACCACTGAGCTACGGCAATTTAACAACAAATAGTTCAACAAATCGGATATCGACTTGTTGATATCCGATATCCGCAACTGTCCGGATATCTATGGCCATTCAGATCGGCAGTGATGATTCAATTTCAAACTTTTTAATAAAAGATGCGATGGAAATAGGTATTAATTACATGGCCGGGTCCCTTGATACGCCTCTACCGGTAACAAACCTTGACTAGACGGGTGCAACTGTCCAGATCGATGCTGCCTTTCTTCTCAAGCGATCTCTCGTCTTTGTAATAGTCTAGAATGTATGTCTTCTTCCCGCCAATAGCTGTCGTTTGGTAGAGATGAAAAAACCTTGAAAACAAATTTTACATTAAAGATACAGAATAATATTTCAAATCGAACTTTTAAACCATAATTCAGTAATTACAGCAGCGAAATATTTAAGTCCTAATTTTTCATCCGCCGGGTTTAATGTGAAATAATAAATCATGAATCTTCATCTAAAGAGCATGAAAAATAATAATTATAATAATAATTACCATAAGGTATTTGATACTAAAAGACCCTGAATGTTTATAAGTTATTTAGAAAATGAAATAATATAAATTAATATATTTTAATAGTTTCTCTAACCTGCGTTTGAAGGCCTTTACCGTGACCCCCATTATACTAGAGTCGCTACCGAAAGGAAGTTTCAACAGATAACCTTGTTTCTCCACACCGTCGGAAGAAGCGTTGAACAGATCCGCGGCATTGCTCTGTTCGATATCGTCCACCTTGTCGATCTCGAATACTTGAAGCGGGAGGTTGAGTGGTTGACGAAGTCTAAAAGGCAATAAAAGCAAATTTAGTAACACAAATTACTG
The DNA here is from genome assembly GCA_032718475.1 of Nemertoderma westbladi. Lineage (NCBI taxonomy): Eukaryota > Metazoa > Xenacoelomorpha > Nemertodermatida > Nemertodermatidae > Nemertoderma > Nemertoderma westbladi. The sequence goes on along the minus strand of JAUCBJ010006006.1, from coordinate 1,805 downwards.
CTAAATTTTCAGTATTACTGTACATTAAACCGACAGTTGACACCCCTTTTGGGGACATAAAAAGTCACGCTTTATAATTGGTCATGTTCTACCGCACAGAAAATGGCTACACCACCCATGTCACACGTAAAGTCAAACTAAAAATAACTATTTACATCATTGTAACACTTTTCAGCGTTATAAAACCCGAGTGTATTAATGTACCGAGCGAGCGCAGCGAGAGTATGTTTACATAAATATTCAAAGGTCATTAACGCAGGTGCCCTGCCCTCTTCACACAATGGCGAACGTGATTTTGTTACATCATGTCAAGTCATCGGCTTTCTGAATGCTTAATTATTAGCTTTAATATTTCAATGATTAGGAATATTAATTAAATTCATATCTTTTATATATTAATTACAGTTACTGTAACAACTGAGCTACCCACCACACCCCCCCCCCCCCGCAGTGCTTTTACCCCTCTCCTATACTTTATGTACAAGTCGGAAAGTGAAAAACCATCTCTCATATCATTATTAAATAATATATAATAACAAAATGTTGTTATCCGTTTCAAGATACAGGTGCTAATAAACGCAGATACACATACCATGTGGGGACAGTATTCCCTAGGCAGTTCTCCAGTCTACCCCTAGTGGTATGAAACTAAAACATTTTATAAATGTCTGAAATGAAAACCTTCAGCCATTTCCTATTATAGTTTATTTATAATATTGGTATTTGAACCTCGGCAGGTGTCTGAAGTCACCGCTGTAAGCCTTGTACTTATAGCGTATCCGAAACCAGTCGTTGGTGTAGGTGCGGATACATTGCTTGACGAATAGTGACGTAATCAGCTCGAGTTTCGGTGTTATCGGCGTGTAATCGTACATCTCCGCCGAGGTTTGAGCTACCGATCGACAGTGTCGTTTCTCCATTTCCTCCTAAAAATAAAATCGAAATTTAATTATAATTACTTTAACTTTGTTTAACTATCACATTACAAACCTCAGGTTCCATGATATTATGTTTAAACAATTTTAACAATAACAACAATAAAGTGACAGTGGGCAGTCCTAATGTACAGCGTGGTGTCAGCGGGCAGTTCTACTGTATGGTGGGAGTGTAACAGGCTGAGATACAGTAACTCCCCACCAAACATGACTCCCCACCCCCAGTCTTCTCAGCCTAGGCTGAGAACACTCCCCAGTTTTCTCCCTAGATTTCTTAATTAACGGAAAGGAACAGGTTACAGTGGCGAGCTTTTTAACCAAAACAATAAACGATAACTCAATAAAATAGGTTACACAGTCTTATTTTGCAATATACAGTACGAAAAGACCACAGGTACGGATATGAACTATAACTCAATTAGGGGAGTCATTTCAGCCTAAGGGGGAGTCATCTCAGCCTAAGGTGAGTGTTAATATGAAAACAATAAAATAGGAAATATTAATCATATTAATATCACAATCCCTCTAAAGTCGTGGTTGTCTAACATCATATGTATAAGGTGAGTGTTCTTAGACTAGGCTGAGATAACTGGGGAGTGTTCTGAGCCTAGGCTGAGACGACTGAGGAGTTAATCTGCAGAGGTACAGTCCATGTGCAAAATGTGTAAATCTGATAGGTGAAAAATATGTAAGGCTATGTAAGCATGGTGTTGTTATGTAATATAACCATAGAACATGATGCAATATGTAGTCATTCTTGATTTTCTTTGAAAATAGTTTTGCCATTATTTGTTACCCATTAATTTATTAATGGGATATGTCGTAGCTTTAATAATGAATAAACACCATTCTAATATAACCATAGACTAG
>JAUCBJ010006005.1:0-73663 GCA_032718475.1 Nemertoderma westbladi | reverse complement strand
AGACATTAAGCCAATCAGCCAATGCTGCAATGGGCTTCCACTCCACTGCTCCAGGCTACTGTGAGCTGTAGCCAGGCTGTACAGATCACAGATTAGGCCGCTGTCACTCAAAATACCTACTGTGATAAAAATGGGACGCCCGATTATGTCGGGCAATACTTCATAAATATGGAACGCCAAATTTTGGCGTTCCAAACATAATCTGGCGTCCTAAACGCCTATTTCTACCGACAAAATCGGGCGTTCAAAAGGACAAAATCGGGCGTTGTGTTCCTAACTGAACAGTGCAAAATGTAAGATAAAGAAACGCGAGCAAAACTCAAAGTGAGCGAAATTTTTTCCTTCTAACAGTGCAAAATGAAAAAGAAACGCGACTACCAGTCTGCTTTATATTATTTACAGCGTTAATTGAAAAATTTTATGAAAAACCATAAAAAACCATAAAAAACCAATTTTTTCGCCTTTTTTTAAAAGTTGGTTAAACCAAAAAACCATAAAAAACCAATGGTGAGAAAAACCATTGGTTGCCAACCCTGTGTACGACACATTTTGTCCACTCAGTTAGAAATATTTCTAAAACTACCGGCAGTACCGGTAGGCTGGTAGGGTTCCCTACCCCGATCGGGATATAGGCCTATTAATATATCCCGATCGGGATATTTACATATCCCTATCGGCATATCGGGATATATTCAAACTTTCCAAAAAGCGACGAAAACTATAAAAAAGCGACCCAAATCGGTCCTACTAAAAACCGCAATTTACCGCAATTTACCGCAATTTACCGCAACTAACCGCAATTTACCGCAACTAGTTGTTATTTTCAAGCAGCTGCATGGTCTAGTGGCGAAATTCCTGGGCTTCAAATTAGGAGGCCCCTGTTCGATCCCTTGCTGCCTTGACCGTCTGACCGTGTAGCACTGTTTTCTGTTTGTGTGGTGTTTTAAAAACGGTCCTACGAATTACCCCAAACTGCCAAACCAGAATACCCCGAAATACTTGTTTTTCACTCTCGTTTATTGTTTTGGTTAGAAAAACTTGCCACTGTAACCTGCTCCTTTCCCTCGCCGTTTCTAAACATTGTTGGCTTATTTTGGGGTAGGTACTAGGGCTCGATCGGAGTTGGGATTTGGCCGGAGCCGGAGCAGGAGTTGGACAATTTGGCCGGAGCAGGAGCCGGCAGCCGGAGTTTTTCAAAAATTTTAAAAATTTAATTATTTATTAAAAAATAAATAAAGTATGGATATCGTGCTGTAGTGTACAATCATAGCATTTACAATTTTTTACAGTCAGACAGTAGGGCCTATCTGTAATAGTCTGCCAGTCGGTGAGAAGTCAAAAATTGGACTTCAAGTCCAATTTTAAACTTCAAGTCCAATTTTGGACTCCAAAGTCCAATATTGGACTTTAATACAACTACAAGTGTACCCGTGCTGCCATACTGTATATCGGTATTTCAATCAAAACTGCATCCCGTATCAGTACATATATATTACATAATTACAATGCAACATTATTTTAATGATCAAATTAATTATTACAAGTATTATAAGCAGGGCAGCAGGGATCGCACACGTACAGTCAGACATCAGTAGTTAGGCCTACTTTTTGCGGTAGTGGTATGGTATGGCTTTGCGGTAGTAGCCTGGGTGACTGTAAACGGGCAGACGGGTCCTACTAAATACTACAAAAAGCACAAAACAAGCACAAAAAAGCACAAAAAAGTCAAGAAAAGCACAAAAAAGCACAAAAAAAGCACAAAAAAGCACAAAAAAAGTAAAAAAAAAGCACAAAAAAGTAAAAAAAAAGCACAAAAAAACATTCTCACATCAAGAGACATGGGGGGGGGGGGGGGGGGCGAAAATATGAGAGATATTGTTACAGACACCCCCCATCCATATACCAATGTTCTGCCCTACAGTATGTAAAGGCCACAATACTGCAAAGTGTATTTGTAATTAAAATCACTATAAAAAAAAACATAATAAAACACATATAGTATAGATTAATAGCTTAATAAAACAGTAAATTACGATCGTGGGAAAGAACACCCAGGATCTAAGGCACTCATGGGGGTCGTTAATTAAGGTGAAATAAAATAGAATATTGACATATAAGATAAGTACGCATGAACTCCTAAACAACATTGCAAACAATCTGGCAGTTATAGAAATTTCAAAGTATACAGTAGTGTTACAACAGCGGTGGTTAAACCCAGGCAGGAACTGTGTTTCCAACAGACGCAGATATCGTAACCAAGGCAGTTCCGACCTAAGCGAGATTCTTGCAAGTATGACTATGACTAATATCATCATACTTGTCCTCAGACGTTATCGATCACCCACTCGAGAGGTTCGGGCAGACCGTGATGTGATAATTGTACAGTATGTCGATTTATCGGTGAATAAATTAAAGTAATTAAACAGAACGCTGATAAGTTGACATAATGTGACAATAACAAAGTCTATTACAGTATTATAAGTTCTATCCTGATATTTGAATTGAACCATCTTTACATTCTGACATTAGCCTGATATTGCACTTGGGTGCTCGTGGTAGGGCTGTACCTATGTAAGTGCTCGTGCTGGTGCTCACTCACTGGCAGCTATATGACATGAAAGCATACTGGACATGTGATTATCCTTCCGGTAGCCTAGACACTACTGCACTACCGTAAAACGGGGTGACTTCGTCAGTTTTGAGCACGTTTCAGTTATTTTCTAGTTACTGGTAGGTCATACTGTGGAGTATTTCAGCTTATTGTAACATTATGTTATCCAGCTATACGTTTAAAATAGACAAGCATGCCAATTTGGCTTGCTTGTCTATTTTTTTTTAACTCAAAGAAGTGTCGAAGTCACCCCATGCTATGGGGTGACTTCGCCACTGAAGCTTTTCGTGATGAGAATGCGAAATAAACCCGGCTAAGGGGTGACTTCGACCTGTTTTTCAGTTTTAAAAAAAGTCCCATGATAATGACAATAAAAAATGGCCTCTACATGGATATTGGTTAGTCCATAGCCGTTTTCTATTGTCACTAAAATGGGCCACAATGATGCCAAATAAAGATATCAGAAAATCTTATTGCATTGTTTGTAAATTGCATAAAATAATAGCACAATTATAGAGATACAATAGGGCCTATATATATATGACATGAGGGTGAGTAAATAAAAAGTAGCACAATACAATATTATGAGTTTTATGGCGAGGTAGGTAATACCTAGATGAGGTAGAAAGAATTAAGAATAAAGCCTAATACAACGAACACGCACATAGTCAACGTCAAAAGTGAGGTGTCATCTCCTTCCCCTGATTCAATCACATTTAATCTTCTGCTTCTGTAGCATCTCCTATTTGACAATGACATATGTCCACAGCTGCAATACCTGTACCAACTTTATTGGTTATGCATAGGGTGTGATACCACTGGGAGCAGTTGTCACAATCCTCCCAATTAATTGCATAACCCTTCGAGCTATTTGGTGGAGTTTCTTTATGACACAAGCCACAAACATCTTCTGCGTCTTCAAGCTCGCTCTCCGAATCCACCAGTACTGATTCGTTGCTGGGACCTGCTGAGATTGATATGTCAGCCTCAGATTCAGACAACACTTCTACTTCCTCCTCGCTGCTGCTGCTGCTGTCTTGCACATTCATTTGAACTGTTCGCGGACGCTTTGGTGTCTTTCTACTCTGCCTGGGTTTCGATATTTTCTTTACTCGAAGTTGCTGAAGGGTATCAGCTGTTGCAGGATTGCCAGGAGCCAGTTTGACACCACGCTTGTAGGTCTTTCTCTTTGTCGGCCCCACGTGTTGCTGTAAAAGTTCAGCAACCCCTTCCCCAAAACTACGGGAGACTTGCTCTGTGCTAGTATCAGCTGACAAATGTTGGGGTAGCTTCTTTAGCACTTCATTCCGATCAATAGGATACAAACCACTGCTTCTAAAACCTGACACTACGTTCTGGGTTCGCTCCTCTAATTTAGTGGATACACGATTGAGAAGGCCAGGGAATTGGTTCTTGGGAATAGAACCTTTGGTTCTGGTTTCTTTCCGCCAGGTCTCCAATATGTTCTTCCAAATGGCCTTGCAAGGACGGAACACAGCAACATCCAATGGCTGCATTAGATGTGTTGAATTTGGCAGAATGAAAATCAGCTTGATATTCTCTTCTAAGCACTTCTCTACAACAGCAATTGATAGGTGGGCCGAAAGGTTATCACATATTAGAAATATCGGATGATCAGGGGAGCGATGCTCAAGAGCATGTGGAAGAAATACTTCAAAAAACCATCGTTCAAACATAGTCTGATCAAACCATCCACTGTCAGTGCTGTCGTATAACGCTCCTTTAGGTCCATTTGTTGTCCACTCGGAGTAGCAGTTTTTAGCTTTATACACAACCATTGGCGGTGCAAACTTCCCTTCAGCACTGGCACAGAACATCACACTTGTACACTGCTTTGAGTGGTCAATTTTTCTTTCGACTCGTTTGCGCCCTCGCCTGCATATCACCTTTTTGCTCCCAGGGTTGTCCGAAAAATTGGTCTCATCACAGTTATGGAGGTTACATGGTGGGGTTCCTGGAGGTATAGCTTTTTCCACATTGTCATAGAACTGGTTGACGGACTCAGGATCAATTTCAGCCCGAGTAGGTTTCACGTTGTCTGCAGTTCGAGAAGTTAGATTATGTCTTCTTTTGAAGCTATTTATCCAGTCAATTCCTGGTGTGTTATTCTTAAAAGATCTTGCTATAACTCCTTTCCTGTTTAAATATCCCTGGACCAACAAGCTAAGATCTGTATTATCTACAGGGCATTTCCAGTCAGCGAGAACGTTAACTACCTTCACTAGCACTTCTTCTTCAACACTACCTAGGACTTGCTGTCCACCATGTTTTAGGGGGTGGTTGTTATGTAGTTTATCCCTTAGGGTTGTTCGCGGAACTTTAAAATCTCTTGACGCCTGGATTACACTTAGTCCACGATTTTTAACACTGTTGACAGCTTCTTTCATCGACTCATCTGTGTAGGCTGTTCGGTAATTTCGTGAACCCCTCACACGCTTATACTGACGTGGCATTATTAAACAAAAACACTAAACAGAATCTGACAAAATAACAATATCTCGAGTACCTGAGACCTATAGTACCATATTAGGCCTATTTTGTACTTGTATAGGCTGATAGATACCGGTATTTTGTGTTTTTATTACTGTTTTGAACTTCCAATTACATTATAAGACATTTACGGGTACTTTTTACAAGAAACTAAGTATCATTTTTAGTATTGACGAAGTCACCCTCTGTAATGACGAAGTCACCCCGCCTGACAAAGTCACCCCGTTTTACGGTACATGATATTGCTTCTATCATCTGTTCTACTGTATTACAAGCTCAATAAACGATCTGTTTGCTTTTTTGTGCTTTTTTTTTTACTTTTTTGTGCTTTTTTTTACCTTTTTTGTGCTTTTTTGTGCTTTTTTTGTGCTTTTTTGTGCTTTTCTTGACTTTTTTGTGCTTGTTTTGTGCTTTTTGTAGTATTTAGTAGGACCCACTGTAAACTGTAACCTATTATATTATGTTATTGAGTTAATGTTTATTGACTAATTGTTTTGATTAGGTTCACTGTGTCAAGTACAATGCACACATCTCCAACCAGACACTATATAACATTGGAGTTGGAGGTGTCTCATTAGTTCCCCCAAGCTTGACACTAGAACAAATCCGCCTCCGCTTTGCAGGACATTGCTTTCGCCATGAGGACCAGCCAGTGCACCTCATGGAGTGAATAAGCATGGTGGACAGCCCATGACTTTCTTGAGACGCATCTTTCTTACTGTCTCAAAGGACACTGGCCTTGAAGATGCGGATGACCTAGCAAATGTCATGGGTGATAAGGCTGTAAGAGTGTAAGGGAGTTGTGGAGGTGCACTTTTGTCAACAAGCCGGCACAGCATTAATATGGCCTATATAGGCTATATAATGCAGCTGCAATGCAGCATGCCGATTGCTGGCGTGTAGTAAGTAGGGCTCGATCGGAGTTCCGGCCTCCGGCTCCGGCTCCGGCCATTTTGGTACCTCCGGCTCCTGCTCCGGCTCCGGTAAAAATATTGCCGGAGTTAATTTTTTAATAAAATATTATATTTCGTGCATATTCCTGTATTCTAATCTGAACAATTATTTACACTATAAGTACTGTAGTACAGCTTCAATATCAAGCATAATACTGCATACCGGTACTGCAGTATTTACTTAAAGTCAATGACTGACTGACTGTCAGACTGTACTGCAGTACTGGTACTGGCCAGCTGGCTGACTAGCAGACTATTACAGATAGGCCCTACTTTAAAAAATTGTAAATGCTATGATTGTACACTGTACCACTGCAGCCATTTACTGCTCTCATGCCAGCATACTGCACTGCAGTACTGGTACACGTACGGCTGTACGGTAGGCTACCTACAGTACACACACACCTCTACCACAGTTAGGCTAGTGCAGTAGGGAACATACCCTTAAATAAGCTCCTAAAGTGGGTTCTTATTTAAGGAAAATGGCTCTTATTTAGGGGTTTTTGGGCCTTTTTTGGATATTTTTTCGACATAATATGCAAGAATTTGTTTCAGTAAAAAATACCGCATAATTTTATTTCACAATATAAAAGTTGGTTCTTTCTTGAACATAATGCAAAAAACCAGAAAACATTTCACCGTCCGGTTTTTTTTCTACAAGCGTTTTAAAATTGCATCAAAAATACGACCAGTTCCTAAATAAGAGGGATTTTTTAAATTTACCTTATTTAAGACATCGAAATTGTACACATAAATACTAAAAGTCCTTAAATAAGAACTTTTTGACATGGGTTTCTTATTTAGGTATTAAATTTCATTCCAAAATCTGCATACTCCTTAAATAAATTAAATATTTCTCATTTCTCACAGAGAGTAGAAGCAGTTCCGCGACAATAATAATGTTGCTCCTCAAAAGAGGGCCCTTACTGCATCAGGGACGCGTTTTTCGACAGAGCCCCGTCAGATGAAACAGCCAGTGCCGCTAGTCGATGGGGTTGACTTGTTGACGAGAGGCTATTATAAGGCGCAATGGGATACGCATTGCGTATCTCCTTCTGTCAACCAATAGGCCTACTGGCTGACTGGCCTCATTTCTCATATATTAAATTAAATTAATTAAATTAAATATCCTTATATAATGTCTCTTATAACCTCGTCTCCCAGCACCGTCCTCCTTCTGCCCTTATCTGCTTATGACAGTTATGACCTCCTCCCTGCCTAACCTTGACAGGACATTGCAAGATGCAGAGATAAGGGAGCTTCTGAGCTTAATTGGATAGGTGCAAAAATGCACCACGAGCAACAATAAGCAACAATGAGCAACAAATGAACAATGAGTAACAAAACAACGAGCAACAATGAGCAATAACGAGTAACATTGAGCAATAATAAAGTACAATAACGAGCAATAATGAGGAACAACGACTGAACGAGCAACAATGAGCAACAACAAGTAACAATGAGCAACTACGACTACTACGAGTAATATTGAGCAACAATGAGCAACAACGAGTAAAGATGAGCAATAATAAAGTACAACAACGAGTAACAGCGAGAAACAACGAACAACAATGAGCAATAATGAGGAACAACGACTGAACGAGCAACAATGAGCAACAACGAGTAACATTGAGAAACACCGAGCAACAATGAGCAATAATAAAGTACAACAATGAGCAACAACGAGTAATAATGAGCAACAACGAGCAACAACGAGAAACAGCGAGCAACAATGAGGAACAACGACTGAATGAGCAATAATAAAGTACAACAACGAGCAACATTGAGAAACAACGAGCAACAATGAGCAATAATAAAGTACAACAACGAGAAACAACGACCAATAATTAGGACATGAGGTACAACGAGTAACAATGAGCAACAATGACAATGAGTAACAACGAGTAACATTGACAGTCAGGGAGATCATCAAAATTGAGAATACCTCAAATTTCAAATTATAGACCCAATTTTGGAATTACCTCAAATTTAATACAAGGTTAGGTTAATTCTCTAAATTTGAGTTTTACCCCAAATTTGAATTTCATAGCAGAATAGTCAGATACAGACAGAAGTCATAATTGGCCTAGTTCAGTCTGTCAGTAGTTGTTAGCTTGTTACTGTATTGCAAAGGTAAAAAATAAACTGATGTAGGCCTAGTGTCTGAGTGTTGTGAAATATAATATTTAAAACATATTCAGTACCGGTATTAGTTTAAAAAGGCTTATACTTAAAAAGGCTAATAATGGTAGGGGTGCAGTGGGGTGGTATAATCAGATGGTAGACATATAAAACGAAGTACAGAGCTTAAAGAACTTATATTTTTATATTGTTACTTTTTTGCTTGAATATGCCCTAAAATCGGGAGAAAAAGTAGTAGGCCTACTTTTCTCCCTACTGGTAGGGAAAACGTTGTCCCCATAATATCTGAATATTGTAATAATAATAATAATAATAATAAAATAAACTTGTATAGCGCCAAATTTACAATAATTAAACAGTACGCTAAGGCGCTTAAGTCACTATCTAGAGATATTGGTACATAGCGATAAAGTACGATAAATGAATATAAGAAACTCAATTAATGCACCAAATACAGACAAATTAGTGATAAAGTAAAATATTTTGGATATTAAAACGGACAAGTAAGCGATATGTAAAATATATGATAAATATATGTCATAAAAAATATGTAAAATATTTAGAGCATTAAAATAAAACCGGCAAATTTTGATAACGTTACACAATTGGGGCATTAAAAACAGATGTGACACGACAACGATCAGCATAAGTTCAGTGATACAATCAGTCGGTGAGAAGTCAAAAATTGGACTTCAAGTCCAATTTTAGACTTCAAGTCCAATTTTGGACTCCAAAGTCCAATATTGGACTTTAGTACAACTCCAAGTGTACCCATGCTGCCATACTGTATATCGGCATTTAAATCAAAACTGCATCCTGTATCAGTACATATATATCAGTATATTACATAATTACAATGCAACATTATTTTTTAACGATTAAATTAATTATTATAAGTATTATAAGCAGGGATCGCACACGTATACAGTCAGACATCAGTAGTTACTTTTTGTGGTAGTGGTATGGCTTTGCAGTAGCCTTACTGCCTCAGTCTGTTAGTGGAGTACGGTATACCGCGGTAGCGGTAGTTGAGTTATAGCTGTATAGTTCATTCATACCCATACCTGTGGTATTTTCGTATGGCAAAAATAAGACTATACTGTAAACTGTAACCTATTATGTTATTGAGTTAATGTTTATTGTCTAGAATTGTTTTGATTAGGTTCACTTACATCTCTGCATCTCCAACCAGACACTATATAACATTGGAGTTGGAGGTGTCTCATTCAGTCATTGGTTCCCCCAAGTTTGACACTAGAACAAAGCCGCCTCCGCTTTGCAGGACATCGCTTTAAGCCGTGAGGACCAGCCAGTGCAACTCATGGAGTGAATAAGCATGGTGGACAGCCCATGACTTTCTTGAGACGCATCTTTCTTACTGTCTTGAATGACACTGGCCTTGAAGATGCAGATGATCTATCAAATGTCATGGGTGATAAGGCTGTAAGAGTGTAAGGGAGTTGTGGAGGCGCACTTTTGTCAACAAGCCGGCACAGCATTCTTATTTTCTTAATAGGGCCTATATATATAATGCAGCTGCAATGCAGCATGCCGATTGTAGTAGTAGTATGTGGTGAGGTGATAAGGGCTCCTTCAATTGGTAAAGTCAAAAGTGGCCGTTTATTGTTTTAGTTAGAAAAGTCTGCCTCTGTAACCTGTTCCTTTCCTTCAATTAGTTGTGTGTTACTTCTTACTTCTGTACTTATTATGTGGAGACCCCAACACGTTAATCAGTTTACTAATCCCCTTTCATCATCCAGCCGTTTTAAAATACCCTTGCTGTTGTATGGAAAAATTAGAAGAGATGGTGGTAGCATCAACTTGTAGTATTTCTTTCTGATAGGGCTCCCATAGGTTTAGACGAAATCGTAGCTTGTACTGTAGTTAGCCTTAGCAGCAGTTGCAGTTGGCAAACCTGGCATTGCTACCAGTTTCCACGAAATATAATTTGTAATTAAATATTTGTTGGAGCATAATCTAATCTAGTCCTAAAGACTCTAAAGTCCTGGGTACATAAGGCTGTAAGGTTAGACATAACATGAATGTAAATTGTAAACTAAACAATATGCTAAAAGTAAAGTACAAAGTACCTAAAATGCTAGAATGTACCACTATATTCTAAGTACAGTACACTGAAGATACATACAGAGCTGCAAAGGTAACTTTCCATAACTTAATAGCTGTCTGGCTTTCTCTCATCTGTCATGCTTCATGTACCTTTAAGTTTGATTCTCAATTTCACGTCCAAAATTGGACTTAAAGTCCAATATTGGACTTTTGTAAAAATTCAAAGCCTTATAAAAAAAGTTCCCCCTGGTGAATTTCAGGTCCCCCTGTTCAAAACTCTTATTTTTTGATATATTTTCGATTAAAAAAAAAAAATCCCGCCCGATCCAATTACCCAAGGCCCTGGAACAATTGGCTGATTTGAAGTCCAATATTGGACTCACAGAAGTCCAATTTTGGACTTGAACTGGAGTCGAAGTCCAATTTTGGACTCAAGTCCAATTTTTGACTTCTCACCGACTGACAATTACAAATAGGCCTACTTAAATTAATTACTACAAATTGACAATGCAGTTTGTAATTTTATTGCGTGTCGAAAAGTATCAAAATAGAAAATAGATTCGTGATCAACTAATATAAGCAAAATAATTAATTAGGGATTTTTTTGTAACTTTTTGTTGGGCACAGCTTTTGCAAAGTCGGCAACACAGCAACCTGCAATAATATTGAATAATATTGCCACATAATAATGTACCATAGAGCCATAATTTTGCATTGATTTTACTTTTTCTCCCGGTAAAAAAAGTTCTAGCTCCTAATCTGCTAATCCTGAAATCACCTAAACTAAAGTCACTTTCACTAGTGCCCGGTTACAGGGTTAGCAAAGGAGCAGGTTACAGAGGTGAGTTGAAAGAAAAACCAAAAAACAATAAACAAGAGTTAGGAATATTGATATCAGCTGCACTAAATTTCAGGATTAGCTGGTGATTTCAGGATTAGCAGATTAGGAGGGTCACCTATTTGATTTGACACAAGTGCCAAAATATTTTTGGTGGAATTTCTAAAATTTTATTGAATGTGTTGTTCAAAATTTTTGATTGAAATTTGAGCAAAATCTATCCCTACACACTATTGCAATGCAACTTTAGTGCCTGCAAGGTGTTCTCCAGAGATGAGATAAAGCCTCGAGAATCGGTTAGTGAAAAAGGTTATACTTTTTGCCCAAGTTATAAATGATTCTGGTTCCTCATAAGGTCAATTTAAAATGATGTATGTATGTATAGTATAAACAAACAGTTACTTATAATTAGATTTCTAAAACATTTCAGATGTCTTGATAAGAAAGCAGATCAAGCATAGACTAAAGACTGTTTAAAAGAATAGCGATTAGTGATGATGATGTTTCTACTGTGTTCCAGGTCCAGCATGTTCCATATGTTAATGACCCAGACCCTGATAAAGAAGAGGTGATGTATGGAACATGCAGACATGGGCAGATGGGCGGGGCATGGCCTTTGCTTCATAATTTTATATATATTGCCTTATATATTATATATTATTATTATATCTTATATATATATTGCATTGGATGTCTGGCTGGGATTTTAAAATAGTCTGCAAGGATGTTGCACATTGTTGTAATGGAGGATCAGGTTTAGATCTTTACATATATGTTTAAAGCACATTATCAAATTGAACTTTAATTGTTGTATACTGCAGTAGGTAGTGGTTCCAACTTTAGAGTCTCCAGTCGTATAGAATAACTAACAAAAGAATCAAGTCCACATATATTGTATAAACCACGTCAACCTGTCAACCTTTGCGGCAACATATATATGGCCAGGTCATGATTGCATTGGATGTCTGGCTGAGATATTATGTTGCACATTGTTGTAATCAGTAATGGAGGATCAGGTTTAGATCTTTACATATAAGTTTAAAGCACATTATCAAATTGAACTTTAATTGATGTATTATTGTATACTGCAGTAGGTGGTGGTTCCAACTTTAGAGTCTCCAGTTGCCAGTCATATAGAATAACTAACAAAAGAATCAAGTCCACATATATTGTATAAACCACGTCAACCTTTGCGGCAACATTTGTCTAGAAATGGGCTCCAACCTGTGGAAGAATGATGGTACAGTATTCCAATTGACAGATAGAGCTAGGGCAGGTGAATATTACATAAGTCTTCATCAGGCTGTCAGGAGAGGAATGGCTTCATTTGATATACAAAGTTTTATACAAAGTTTTTTGAGGACATCAACAACCAGAAAACATTTTTTTTTCCGAAGATGTGTGATATGAATGATGAACAGAACCGATGAATGCCAGAATATGTAAACTTCCAAATTCTGGAATTGATTCAACATCTACAAGATATAGTAGGCCTTCCTGAGTCTGTGACTGTGCAGCTGTGTGAGCTTGAATCTCGCAACAGTGAGGATTTGTTCTACTGTTCTTCTTACCAACAGTAAGGCTGTAAGGATAGCGAATTTCTCTAGTCTTCTGCATTTTTATCACCAATCACTAACGGAGTTAACAATCATTAAAGTTATTGACTGTAAGTTGCTGTGCTGTAAGGTTAAGCCTACCCTGCATACTTCACAGGTTACACTGGTCGACTGGTCACCCATTCTCACCAAGCTCTATAAGCACTAAGCAGCAAAGCCTACTGCTACACCCTACTGCTGGCAGGCTGGTGATGTTGTAAAGACTGGCGAAATTTGAGGTTTTGTCTCAAATTTGAGGTTTAACCTCAAATTTCAATTTTCGCCCCCAATAAAAGCATGTTTGCATCGGTGAAATATTTTATTGCATCGATAAAAGTTCTTATTTTACATTATATTTTAACATATTAAAAGTAGAAGTTGCTCCAACAGTTTCCCTAAGTCGCAGCAACACTCGATATTATGAGCCTAAAAATACCTCAAATTTGAACAAAAAACCCCAATTTTCGACAGTCTATTACCAGAATTCGAAATTTGGGGTAACCCCAAAATTGATGATCTCCCTGACTGATTGAGCAACAATGAGAAACACTGAGCAACAATGAGCAATAATAAAGAACAACAACGAGCAACAACGATCAATAATGAGCAACAACAACTGAACGAGCAACAACGAGTTATATTGAGCAACAACGAGATATATTGAGCAACAATGAGCAATAATAAAGTACAACAACGATCAACAATTAGCAACAACGACTGACCAAGCAACAACGAGTAATATTCAGCAACAACGAGCAATAATAAAGTACAACAACGAGAAACAACGAGCAACAATGAGGAACAACGATTGAACGAGCAATAATAAAGTACAACAACGAGCAACAATGAGTAACAATGAGCAATAATGAGCAACAACGAGCAATAATAGAGTACAACGAGCAACAACGAGCAATAATAAAGTACAACTAACGAGCAACAATGAGCACCAACAAGCAACAATGAGCAACAATGACCAACAACGAGCAACAATGAGAAATAATAAAGCACAACGAGTAGCAATGAGCAACAATGAGCAACAAACTGCGTCGAACCGGATTGAATGTGGGGGGAGAGCCACGTTCAAGTGAGCGAAGCCTTAGCATATGGGTGCTATTAACGAGTTGTCTGTCATCGTTGTAAATTTTTTTATCGCTAATAACTCGGTCATTCCTTGATGAAATTAAACGAACGCAATGAGGCAAATTAAGGAGAGGAGTATTGTGTTGAACGACCTCTGACTAACGAAAGATAACATGTTAATGGGGTGGGGCCCCTATCAGCTAGGGCTAGCTAAGGCTTTGCTCACTTCATGCTGCGCAAAGGTCCCATGAACGTGTCCCACTCCTGCCTGAGCCAGTTGAGCCAAAACGTCATCCAGTCATCATCTTTAACCTTCATAACGTCTATCAGCTGCCCAACCGAACCATCTTTGTGCCTATTGACATGACATTGACATTGGTTTTTCACCTTTTTCACACCTTTCAAGTACAACATTGTGGACAATCCATCTAAGTGGGGCGTAAGGGCGTAACGCGGAGCAGAAGAGGAAATGCAGGACACAAGTTAGTTTTTCGAAACTGTGCGGCGATGTCCAGTTATTTGAGTCATGTTTCATCGAAATACGTGACAATGTATGTGCGCTCAGATGGGCTATGGGCTATTCTTTTGAATATCAATGGGCTATTCTATGCTACCGTGTGAGGTAAGAATGCCAGTGCTAGCAACTTCATTATGATACGATATTCTATAGAGGATTTATAGAGTGCAGTGCAACCATTGTCCTTATCCTTAACCCAACAATTAGCAATATACAGACTGACATAAATCAAAGAATTATGAAAGAAGTGTAACACATACTGTAAGGAATAAGGAATATTTATTTTATTTAAGATGTGCAGATTTTGGAATACAATTGTCTTCCTAAATAAGAAACCCAGGTCAAAAAGTTCTTATTTAGGGACTTTTAGTATTTACGTGTACAATTTCGATATCTTAAATAAGGTAAATTTAAAAAATCCCCCTTATTTAGGAACTAGTCGTATTTTTGATGCAATTTTAAAATGCTTGTAGAAAAAAAACCGGACGGTGAAATGTTTTCTGGTTTTTTGCTTTATGTTCAAGAAAGACCCAACTTTTACATTGTGAAATAAAATTATGCGGTATTTTTTCCTGAAACAAGTTATTGCATATTATATCGAAAAAATATCCAAAAAAGGCCCAAAAACCCCTAAATAAGAGCCATTTTCCTTAAATAAGAACCCACTTTTGGAGCTTATTTAAGGGTATGTTCTAGGGCTCGATCGGAGCTCCGGCCTCCGGCTCCGGCTCCGGCCATTTTGGCACCTCCGGCTCCTGCTCCGGCTCCGGTAAAAATATTGCCGGAGTTAATTTTTTAATAAAGTATTATATTTCGTGCATATTCTAATCTGAACAATTATTTACACTATAAGTACTGTAGTACAGCTTCAATATCAAGCATAATACTGCAGTATTTACTTAGTCAGTTAGTCAATGACTGACTGACTGTACTGCAGTACTGGTACTGGCCAGCTGGCTGACTAGCAGGTTGTTACAGATAGGCCCTACTGTAAAAAATTGTTGTAAATGCTATGATTGTACACTGTATAGCTGTACCACTGCAGCCATTTACTGACTGTCATGCCAGCATAATGTACTGTAGTCAGGTAGTACTGTTATACGTACGGTACTGCGGTACAGCGGTAGGCTACCTACAGTACAGTACAGCGGTAGGCTACCTACAGTCACAGTACACAGACACACCTCTACCATAGTTAGATAGTTAGTGAGTTGGAGTTGGGTACTGTAGGTAATTTTTAGCCGTCAGCGTCAGGCCGTCTGTCCGTGATAAATTAATTACTTAAATTTTTAATTGAAAATTCGTAAATCTATAAATTATGAAATTAATTAGACCTACAGTACAGCAGTATGATTGATTATGAGCGATTGGCAGATTGGCGAACGATATCCCATACTTTATTTTTTTTTTAATAAATAATTAAATTTTTAAAATTTTTAAAAAACTCCGGCTCCTGCTCCGGCTCCGGCCAAATTGTCCAACTCCGGCTCCTGCTCCGGCTCCGGCCAAATCCCAACTCCGATCGAGCCCTAGCAGCCTAGTATGTTCCCTACTGTAGTGAGTTAGGCAGTTAGGTAATGTAGGTAATTTTTAGCCGTCAGCGTCAGGCCGTCTGTCTGTCTGTCCGTGATAAATTAATTACCGGTACCGGTACTTAAATTTTAAATTGAAAATTCGTAAATCTATAAATTATGAAATTAATTAGACCTACAGTCAGACAGTATGATTGATTATGAGCGATTGGCGAACGATAACCATAATTTATTTTTTTTTAAATAAATAATTAAATTTTTAAAATTTTTGAAAAACTCCGGCTCCTGCTCCGGCTCCGGCCAGATTGTCTAACTCCGGCTCCTGCTCCAGCTCCGGCCAAATCCCAACTCCGATCGAGCCCTAGTAGTAAGTAGTATGTGGTGATAGGGCTCCTTCAATTGGTAAAGTCAAAAGTGGCCGTTTATTGTTTTAGTTAGAAAAACCGGCCTCTGTAACCTGTTCCTTTCCCTCAATTGGTTTATGACGTGTGTTACTTCTGTAATTATTATGTGGAGACGCCAACACGTTAATCAGTTAATCCCCTTTCATGATCCAGCCGTTTTAAAATACCCTTCCTGTTGTATGGAAAAATTAGAAGAGATGGTGGTAGCATCAACTTTGTAGTATTTCTTTCTGATAGGGCTCCTATCTTGATCTGCCTATACAGGTATAGGCTTAGACGAAATCGTAGCTTGTACTGTGTACTGTAGTTAGCCTTAGCAGCAGCTGCAGTTGGCAAACCTGGCATTGCTACCAGTTTCCACCAAATATAATTTGTAATTAAATATTTCTTGGAGCATAATCTAATCTAGTCCTAAAGACTCTAAAGTCTGAAAGTCCTTGGTACAAGGCTGTAAGGTTAGACTAGGGTTCAACAGAAGGCACTTTATGGTGCCGAACCGAACCGAACCGAAGCAGGGCCAACTTCGGGCCGAACCGAACCGAATCCGAACCGAAGTTCAGAAAGTTAGCAAGTTATGGTCATAAATTCGTCTTTACGTCACTATACTGGCTGACTGGCAGTGGCAGACTGGTACCTATTTGGTGTGCTGACTTAGCAAGAAAGCTATGATTAATTAAAAAAATAAGTACTACAAAATAAAATGACAATATTTACATTACTGTACAGCATTACTAACCTAAACTACTGTATACTTACTGCTACTGTATGCACCACATTTTCATCCGTAGTAAGCCGTACAGTAGGGACATAAAATTTAGAAAACCTCACTAAAAGTACAGGTAGTACTATTTATATGACAGTATGAGGTAGTAGGTATATTTCTGTATTTGGTATTATGTATCAATATCAAAGTTATGATTAATTAATAAATGGGTACTACAAAGTAAAATGGCAATAGGCCTATTTAGCCTAACCTAAACTACTGTATAATTAAGCTAATTTTGAAACTACCCAAGTAAACTGAAAACAATTAAAAAAATAATGCCATTTAAATGGAAGTTCAGTCCAAAATTAAGGGTGTAAACGTTAAGCAGACAGTGGTGCAGTGCAGACAGTGGTGCAGACACCTGGTGCGGACAGTGGTGCAGACTGTGGTGCAGACAGTGGTGCAGCGTGCAGACAGTGGTGCAGGCACTGGTGCAGACAGTGGTGCTGACAGCAGACAGTGGTGCAGACAGTGATGCAGACAGTCAGACAGTGGTGCAGCGTGCAGACAGTGGTTCAGACACTGGTGCAGACAGTGGTGCAGACACTGGTGCAGACAGTGGTGCAGACAGTGGTGCGGCAGACACTGGTACAGACAGTGATGCAGACACTGGTGCAGACAGTGGTGCAGACTGGTGCAGAAAGTGGTGCAGACACTGGTGCAGACAGTGGTGCAGACACTGGTGCAGACAGTGGTGCAGACAGTGATGCAGACAGTGGTGCAGACTGGTGCAGAAAGTGGTGCAGACACTGGTGCAGACAGTGGTGCAGACACTGGTGCAGACAGTCAGACAGTGGTGCAGACAGTGCAGACTAACTACAGTAAGGTCTCAGGAATTGTTAGTCCGCGAGTATTCTTAGCCTGCGAGTATTCTTGGCCCTTGGGTATTCTTAGCCTCCAAAACAATAACGTTTATTGTTTTGGTTCCCCCAATACTCCTCTGAAACCTGCTCCTTTACTAAACTGCTCCTTTACTAACCTGCTCGCCCCTTTCAGCCTTTACTGTCTGCACCAGTCTGCCAGTGTCTGCACCAGTATCTGCACCACTGTCTGCACCACTGGCTGCACCACTGTCTGCACCACTGGCTGCACCACTGTCTGCACCACTGTCTGCACCAGTGTCTGAACCACTGTCTGCACCAGTGTCTGCACCACTGTCTACACCACTGTCTGCACCAGGTGTCTGCACCACTGTCTGCAACACTGTCTGCACCAGTGTCTGCACCAGTGTCTGCACCACTGTCTGCACCACTGCCTGTATCAAAGCCTGCACAACTGTCTGCACCACTGTCTGCACCAGTGGCTGCACGACTGCACCGCTGTTGCACCAGGTGTCTGCACCACTGTCTGCATCACTGTCTGCACCACTGTCTGCACCACTGTCTGTACCTACTGTCTGCTCTGCACCAGTGTCTGCTTAACGTTTGCACCCCAAAATTAATTAGTACAACGATGGACAGATTGATTAGTCTTACTGTCTTCTGGTCTTAGCTCAATCAGTCAATATAATACTTGGAATAATTAGCAAAGTTTGCTCCTGGCTTCTGCAGTATCAATTGCAGAAGCCGAACCGAACCGAAATTGCCAAACTTCGGCCCGAACCGAACCGAAGCCGAAGCTTCTGTTGAGCCCTAGGTTAGACATAACATGAATGTAAATATTCTAAGTACAGTACACTGAAGATACATCAGTCAGTACATACAGAGCTGCAAAGGTAACTTTCCATAACTTAATAGCTGTCTGGTTGTCTCTCATCTGTTATGCATCATGTACATTTAAGTTTGATTCTCAATGTCGCGTCCAAAATTGGACTTAAAGTCCAATATTGGACTTTTGTAAAAATTCAAAGCCTTATAAAAATAGTTCCCCCTGGTGAATTTCAGGTCCCCCTGTTCAAAACTCTTATTTTTTGATATATTTTCGATTAAAAAAAAAAAATCCCGCCCGATCCAATTACCCAAGGCCCTGGAACAATTGGCTGATTTGAAGTCCAATATTAGACTCACATAAGTCCAATTTTGGACTTGAACTGGAGTCGAAGTCCAATTTTGGACTCAAGTCCAATTTTTGACTTCTCACCGACTGTCTGCTAGTCAGCCAGCTGGCCAGTACCAGTACTGGTACTGCAGTACAGTCAACAGTCAGTCAGTCATTGACTTTAAGCAGGCCTAATAAATACTGCAGTATTATGCCAGTATGCTGGACTGCTGGATATTGAAGCTGTACTACAGTCTGACAGTACTTATAGTGTAAATAATTGTTCAGATTAGAATATGCACGAAATATAATACTTTATTAAAAAATTAACTCCGGCAATATTTTTACCGGAGCCGGAGCAGGAGCCGGAGGTGCCAAAATGGCCGGAGCCGGAGGCCGGAGCTCCGATCGAGCCCTAGTAGGTACCGGTAATAGTTTAGCCTTTTTGTGGTATTTTGTGATTATTTTGCCTAATTCAGTAATTCGTAGGACCCTCTAACTGTCTAACAGTCTAATGTTAACATATATTGGTTTTATACAGTAAGTTAGAATTTTAGTGTGTTGTGTGCAATTTATATTTAGGACTAGGCCTACCGGTACGGTAATTTTAGAAATATGTCTGTATGTAGAATTGTACTTCTGCTGTACATTTGTAGCATTGTAGGCTACTGTTACTGTAACAATTGTCAACTTTTTTCTTTAAGTTTTTATCAATGATTACTGATTAGGCAGTTAGGCCTACAGTTGATCTGTTGATAGTTCCGTTTCAGTAGATAGTTACGGTATCGTGACAATAAGTACATCCTATCGGTTTAATAATTAATTTAATTTGATTTCTACGGTAATTGAAGAAACGCTAACGGTAGGCTCCTACCATAAGCATCATACTGCGGTACCTAGTGCCATGTAGCCTTATTAAACATACCAGCATACCGGTATCATAGCAGTAATATCATAATACAGTAATAAATCCTCTGAACCTTGATTTGGCAGTTATCAAGTATATACCGTTAAAACAGTGAAGTAGACAGCATAGCATTCACTAGTACTTATATATGCTGTCAGGCTGTGTTCTATCGCAATACAATTTTAATATCTGACTTCTCGGCCTTCGGCTGCTCTTGTCGGCCTGTGATGTATCCTGCACGAGGACAATGGGATAATCCCGTTTATCCTTCCCCCCCTGTTCGGAACATTCCTCCAAATCGAGGCAATTTCACTTCAACTCCTCCTAATAGTCAGCATAATATCCAGCAAAAGGGTTCCGCAACATCAACTGGTTCTACTATGATACCTGGACCTCAAATTAATCCCAGTTCGCGTTTTATCGCGCCAGATATGCCTACTGGACGATCTATCCCGCCTAATACCTCAACATCTACGAGTGGTCAAAATGGACCGACTTCCTCAGTCCGTGGAGATAATTTAGTATCCCAAATTGCTCCACATATTGGGCATTTATCGTCATCCACATCTCAAGCTGATCATAACATGCGCCATATTCCATCCCCAACAACTCCAATTAGTCGTAATGTTCATGATAACAATACAACACCTGTGAATAGCCATAATACGTTGCCTAATGAAACTGCAACTCGAGTTGAGCAAAGTCATCGCGTCGATTACAATTCTGTACGTCACTATGCATCTCATGATGTTATCAATCGACCTCAAGATCAAAATCGTTCTGCTATGGCTCAACATCAACGTGTACAATATATTTCTCCGGCACCATTACCCGATAATGGGCAGGTGCATCCCGGCAATGTTCAGGCAGTGAATACGAACCGCGGTATTGCACCGGTATCATCTCACGGTCGAGGTAGTCCACAAATAAACGATGGCGTCGCTCTCAATAAACCCGTCAGAAACGTATTCCCACCCAATTCCTATTCGAGTGGTACCGCGGTGTCTTATACGACCCCCAGTAATGTATTCCCAGTCAGCGCTCCGCCAACCCAAGTTGGGGCATCCAGTAAGGGTGTACCCAATCATAATTCCTTGAGTTCCCAATCAAACGTAGTCCACACAAATGTAAGTTTGCCTTCTCGGACGCATTATCCTGCATCCTACTCTACCCCTGGGGATGGCAATCGCAATGATATTAGCCTCGGTTTAACTACCGGTATTGAATATCCGTCAAGGCAGACAGCGTCGTCTCGGCAAATCACCACGGGATTCGATGCATCTTCTGTCATCGCGGCAGCGCCTTCAAGTTCTTCTGCGCCACCTAAATCGGTGTTGTCACCCCCCTATTCCACTGGTTCCTATACTCCTTCAAGGCATGTTCCTTACCAAGCACACCCTGACAGTTCGGTCCAATTCCCTCTCAATCCTTCCTTGGTTCTACCGCCGACGACCAATGCCAACGGCATCCCAGAGCAACCGGATTATTCCAAAGTAGTTCCATCTTCTCAATATGCGTTAAACTCCGGCTCCTCCCAACACAACGTGGGCCAGAAGTACGACGTTATACGACCCGGCCCACCAACTACACCCTATGTGGCTCCATCTAGTGTGCAGACGCGGTATCCCACAGTTGTTAATCAACAGTTCCCCGTGTTGCCTTCTCCCCAACGACCTTTCGCAGACGTGAGTTACAACTGGTACCTTTCTACTATTTATAATTATTTATCTGTTTATATAATAAAATATCTCCTCATTTGACTACCAGTATACCATTGTATGCTGCTATTCGGACGAACGAAATTAATAGTGAAACTTTAGAGTTTAATTAGGACGGATTGATTTATAGGAATACGTAAACCACGTCTAAATCACAAAATGACGGCCTAATGTTTCGATTAAGAAGCGTTAGTGTGTGGGCTCTATATATATTATGGCTGCATATGATGGCTGCTTATGTGATGGCTGCAGCATGAAAACGGTGCTATTATACTGTAAACCAAAAAAATGTATGTATGGTTTAGAGTTGAAACAGATACCTGTTTTTCTTAATCCCGGTAAACCTGAGCCCTACCCGGATAATTATTTTAAAAAATACCAGAGCCGGAGATCAGAAACTTTGCTTATTTTTCTACTTGCAATTTGATTAGGCCTACTCCCCTATATAGCACAAACAGGTACATACGGCCTTAGAACTATTTTTCTATGGTTCAATTGCAGTAAAGTAAATCCAACCCATTTCAATTCATTGTAAGCGCTCGTACAGTTTGGGGGGCTTAATTAATTCGTTCTTATTTTGTTATTGTTAGTAATATGTTACATAATTTAGTTTTGCGCCATAGGTAGTCGCTACTTTATTAATTAAAGGCACTTATTTTACAATTGTTCAAATCATATACATTTCAATGTACAGTACTATAAACTTGGTCATTTACAAATACTTAGTGCACAGGTATAGTACTCTACTCGCCCCATTTACAAGCCTCGTTACCGTTACGCTCATTCTCTCCATTTGGTCGTCATATTATCTATCCTATAATGGAGAACAGCCCTTTCTTTCACTTTTAAACATTATGAGTGCTCAAATTAAGCACCCTTATCCTTAAATAAGAACCCTCTTTGCTAGGGGTCAGAGTAAAACGCGGATCCGGGTCAGGATCCGGATTCTATCATTTAACATTGTCCCTATGGAAGTCGACTGGATTTACATTTTTAGGGTGTAATCTGCAGATCCGCGCACTGCTAAATTTACCGAATCCGTAACCTAGTGTAAAACGCGGATTGGCCTTTTTTTCAGATCCGGAAAGGAATGTAAAGCGCGGATTCATGTTTTAGGCTAAATCCTCAACGGAGTGTAAAACGCGGATTCATATTTCTACTGAATCTGGGATTGGGTGTAAAATACGGATTCAGGTTTATTACAAAGTTTTATTGGATCCGGGAAGGGGTGTAAAACGCGGTTTCTAGTTAATTACAAAGTTTTATTGGATCCGGAATGGAGTGTAAAACACGGATTTACGTTAATTACCAAGTTTTATTGGATCCGGAATGGAGTGTAAAACACGGATTTTCGTTAATTACCAAGTTTTATTGGATCCGGAATGGAGTGTAAAACACGGATTTTCGTTAATTACCAAGTTTTGTAGGATCCGGAATGGAGTGTAAAACACGGATTTACGTTAATTACCAAGTTTTATTGGATCCGGGAAGGGGTGTAAAACGCGGATTTAAGTTAGTTTCCATCCGGAAAAGGGTGTAAAACGCGGATTCAAGTTAATTAGTAAGTTTTAATGAACAATTTGTAAAACGCATATGCAATAAAGACCCAGACCCCCATCTAGTTACAATTATTAATTAGTACAATGTTTATTGTTCTTTAGTAACTTTTCTTGGCTTGCGGACTTTCCTGTTTTTTTTCTTCTCCGGACTCGGGGTGCACGATGTTTGCGTAGTGAGTTCAAGCGGCTCAACAATGGCTGTATCATTGGTTGGACTCGGAATAACGAATCCCGTAAATGGAACTTGTACAAAGTCATCACTGTCATCCATGTTTAATAAGAAATTATACTGAACAGTTCAGCCTCCATAAATTAGAAAGGCAGCACGCTTGTAAGGCCTTAAATAGAGTAGGCCTACGCTATGATGCAGTACAAACTACCGCCAGCTAGGCAGAACAGTGATTCTTGTTTGTAAGGGAGGTTGGGATGGATAAGCCAATCAGGGAACAGGACAGTAATCCTACCATATAAGGTAATACTAATATAAGGTTGTGCTGTCTCTAGTATAAGGGGTACGGAAGCCCATAGTGGCCAGGACTCAAACATTAATGTGGGACACATTACAATTGTCTACAGAGCCGCTCTACCAGAGAGGTCACGTTCCTACGGTAGTAGTTTTTCAGCTAATCAATATCTAATAATGTCTCACGGCCAAGCATCACCATCGCCCTTATTAATGTTACATTGGGAAGCATTGACCCCTATTAAGGTGTCCCCCAGAGCCGGATTAAGCTTTGTGTGGCCTCTAGACATAGACAAATTATTAAGGTGTCTATTTAACTATTAAGGTGTCCCCCATTAATGTTTGTGTCCCTCATTAATAGTTTTGCCCCTCATTAACATACTCAGTAATTAACGTAAATCCGGATTTTACACCCCTTCCCGGATCCAGAAACACTTTGAAATTAACCTGAATCAATCCGTGTTTTAAACCCCTTCCCGGATCCAGTAACACTTGGTAAATAAATTGAATCCGCGTTTTACACCCCTTCCCGGATCCATTAAAACTTGGTAATTAACGTAAATCCGTGTTTTACACTCCATTCCGGATCCTATAAAACTTGGTAATTAACGAAAATCCGTGTTTTACACTCCATTCCGGATCCAACAAAACTTGATAATTAACGAAAATCCGTGTTTTACACTCCATTCCGGATCTTACAAAACTTGGTAATTAACGAAAATCCGTGTTTTACACTCCATTCCGGATGCAACAAAACTTGGTAATTAACGAAAATCCTTGTTTTACACTCCATTCCGGATCCTACAGAACTTGGTAATTAACGAAAATCCGTGTTTTACACTCCATTCCGGATCCTACAAAACTTGGTAATTAACGAAAATCCGTGTTTTACACTCCATTCCGGATCCAACAAAACTTGGTAATTAACGAAAATCCGTGTTTTACACTCCATTCCGGATCCAATAAAACTTGGTAATTAACGAAAATCCGTGTTTTACACTGCATTCCGGATCCAACAAAACTTGGTAATTAACGAAAATCCGTGTTTTACACTCCATTCAGGATCCAACAAAACTTGGTAATTAACGAAAATCCGTGTTTTACACTCCATTCCGGATTCACAAAATATATGAATCCGCGTTTTACACTGCAATACGGATTGCGTATTTCAGAATCCGCATATTACACTCAGTTACGGATTGTATGTAAATCCGGATCCGCCTTTTACACTCGCAAATCCGGGTCCTGATCCGTATCCGGATCCGCGTTTTACACCTACCCCTTTACTAGGTGCTAATTTAACTTAAATTTAAACGCACCTTAAATTAATTAAATAGAAGATTATCGGTACATTTATTAGAAATAGAAATAGTGTAAAAGTGAATATATAATTATGTTGAAGTGGTGTATGAAAAATAGTTAAAAATTAAAGAAATAATTAATTGTAAAAAATTTGTGAAAAATAATCATAATTTCATATTTTGTGTTGTACAGGATCTATTTTTAAATACCTATTTCTGTCAAATCACTGATCTCTGGGTAAAATGTTTGTTTTCAATACCCGGGAACCAGAGACCTATACGGAGACCAAAAAAGAGCCCAGAGAGTCCAGATATCAGAGATCAGTGACAGGTCTCTGTTTCAACTCTAGATGGTATCTAAAGAAGGGGTTATTTTTTATTTTAATGCAGGGCAAAGAATTACACAGATACACTCGTACACCTAATCACCCTTTACCGGCACCTGGATCCAGCCACCCTGCGCCGGCACCAGGGTTCAGCCACCATGTGCCGGCACCTGGGTCCGACCACTCTTCGCCGGCTCCTGGATTCAGCCAATATCAACCTTATCTACCTGTAAACCCAGCAGCACCTGGCATCAACCAATACCAACCTCCTCCGCAGTTTCCCCCTAATCCTACTCAGCCGCCATTACTAAAGCAAATGGCTTCTCAGGCGCCCCATCTTCAGAATCGAACAGGAAACTACGCCATGACAGGGCCTTCCTTACCCCAACAGGTTATTGAAACTATTATTTATTGTGCATTTATATCTGCGCGAGTTTCCGGTGCCATTATTCAACAAATTGACATAATATTGTTGCTGTATTCGAACTACTATTTTTTGTTTGGTAGACTTAGTTCTTTGGTTTTAGGAAGTAAATCTCTCATCATTGTTATTTTTAACTTAAGTTTTTTTGTAATGCCGTTGTTTGTTGTTTATTATCTCTTTCAAATTAATGATTAACTATATTACGTTGCAGCCGAACTATTCTGAAGTTAACGGTGCTCCCATTGGTTCATCCGGATTAAATGTCCAAGGTAATCAACCAATCAGCGATTCTCGACCGATCAACCTGTTGCAGCACCGCCGTATCGTTCCGACGGCTCCTATTGAACCCCCGACGCCGCTACTACCGAGAGCAAATGTTCCCGACGAGGAGATCGTAGTTGAACCGCAGTAAGTTGAGTTTGATTAATAAATATATATATATCGGAGTTTATACAGGAACTCCCGAGTCCTTTACAACTAACATCATTATTTAATCTTCCTAAGAAGAGTCAAACAATAATAAGAGCTTTAATAATATCAACAATTTCAATGTAAACAAATTTAGCTAAAAGCTGAATTTTTCTGCGGGCGGAGTCCATTGTAAATAATTCTTTGGATCTTAGTTTCTAACTGTGACGAGATTACATTGTTCCTGCATATCTTTGATCACAACTAATTGTTTTGATTTTGAAATCTAAACAAGTAGGGATTGCCACACCTGGTGTCCAACCAACGCGGGGGGGGGGGGGGGGGGGTGCTATTTTATCGCTTCTGCAAATTAATAGTGACATGTAAGTTAATAATTTAGTATATTAGTAACTGACCGTCCCTTAGAATTAACTAAGTCCATTGGCTAACGGATTTCGTTATTTTTGTAAAAGCTTATATTTTTTTGCAGCTCTCTTCGTTGCACGTTAACTACCCTACCTGAAACTGAAAGTTTATTGAAAAAATCCCGCCTACCACTGGGAATTCTTCTGCATCCTTTTAAAGATCTGAGAGTAAGTTCCCGAATATACCGGTCCGGTATGTGAATAAGTAAGTTATAAAATAACTGATTGGCGAGTCAATCTACCGTAAATCCCAAAAGTAAATAGCAATCAATCCGAACCAGATTTTAGGATTCTATATTACCTTGTTACTTCTTAATGACCAAAAAGTCTATAAAAAATTACTTTGCGAAGGATTCATATCGAACGGAACATACGCATTCATTGAAGTTCTGCATAAATTTACATAACACAAGCCATAAAAAAGAACAGCAGTAAAGTGTAGGTAGCAAATTAGTAATGTTCCAGAATAATTGAATTACTGTAATTGCACAATAAGCTGTGATTCAATGGGAAATTAATACAATTTACAGTGGCCTGTCACACGTAAATTGTTATATCTCTGTATCTATATAATTCACATCCAATTTTTAATATATCAAAATTTTTACGATATATTGAATAAGTATAGGAGAATCTTTAGGCTCTTGAGCCAAGGAATTCCTTTTCACCACCATGGGTGCTCTTCCACATTAAATCCTTCCACTCTGTTTCCTAAAGGAATTCCTGTTCACCACCATGGATGATCTTCCACCGTAAACCAATCCCTTCCACTCTGTTTCCTAAAGGAATGCCTGTTCACCACCATGGGTTATCTTCCACAGTACACCCTTCCATTCTGTTTCCCAAAGAAATTCCCGTTCACCACCATGGGTGATCTTCCACAATAAACCCTTCCACTCTGTTTCCTAAAGAAATTCCTGTTCACCACCATGGGTGATCTTCCACAGTAGCCTAAATCATTCCACTCTGTTTCCTAAAGGAATGGCTGTACACCACCATGGGTGATCTTCCACAGTCAACCCTTCCATTCTGTTCTCAAAGTAATGCCTGTTCACCACCATGAGTGATCTTCCACAGTAAAGCATTCCACTCTGTTTCCTAAAGGAATTCCTGTTCACCACCATGGGTGATCTTCCACAGTAGCCTAAATCATTCCACTCTGTTTCCTAAAGGAATGGCTGTACACCACCATGGGTGATCTTCCACAGTACACCCTTCCATTCTGTTTCCCAAAGAAATTCCCGTTCACCACCATGGGTGATCTTCCACAATAAACCCTTCCACTCTGTTTCCTAAAGAAATTCCTGTTCACCACCATGGGTGATCTTCCACAGTAGCCTAAATCATTCCACTCTGTTTCCTAAATGAATGGCTGTACACCACCATGGGTGATCTTCCACAGTCAACCCCTCCACTCTGTTTCGTAAAGGAATGCCTGTTCACCACCATGGGTGATCTTCCACAGTAAAGCATTCCACTCTGTTTCCTAAAGGAATGCCTGTTCACCACCATGGGTGATCTTCCACAGTAAACCCTTCCATTCTGTTGCCAAAGTAATGCCTGTTCACCACCATGGGTGATCTTCCACAGTAAACCATTCCACTCTGTTTCCTAAAGGAATGCCTGTTTACCACCATGGGTGATCTTCCACAATAAACCCTTCCACTCTGTTTCCTAAATAAATTCCTGTTCACCACCGTGGGTGATCTTCCACAGTAAACCCTTCCACTCTGTTTCCTAAAGGAATGCCTGTTCACCACCATGGGTGATCTTCCACAGTAAACAATTCCATTCTCTTCCCAAAGTAATGCCTGTTCACCACCATGGGTGATCTTCCACAATAAACCCTTCCACTCTGTTTCCTAAAGAAATTCCCGTTCACCACCATGGGTGATCTTCCACAGTAGCCTAAATCATTCCACTCTGTTTCCTAAAGGAATGCCTGTACACCACCATGGGTGATCTTCCACAGTAAACCCTTCCATTCTGTTCCCAAAGTAATGCCTGTTCACCACCATGGGTGATCTTCCACAGTAAACCATTTCACTCTGTTTCCTAAAGGAATGCCTGTTCACCACCATGGGTGATCTTCCACAGTAAACCCTTCCACTCTGTTTCCTAAATAAATTCCTGTTCACCACCGTGGGTGATCTTCCACAGTAAACCATTCCACTCTGTTTCTTAAAGGAATGCGTGTTCACCACCATGGGTGATCTTCCACAGTAAACCATTCCATTCTGTTCCCAAAGTAATGCCTGTTCACCACCATGGGTGATCTTCCACAGTAAACCATTCCACTCTGTTTCCTTAAGGAATGCCTGTTCATCATCATGGGTGATCTTCCACAGTAAACCATTCCACTCTGTTTCCTAAAGGAATGCCTGTTCATCATCATGGGTGATCTTCCACAATAAACCCTTCCACTCTGTTTCCTAAAGAAATTCCTGTTCAGCACCGTGGGTGATCTTCCACAATAAACCCTTCCACTCTGTTTCCTAAAGAAATTCCTGTTCAGCACCGAGGGTGATTTTCCACAGTAAACCCTTCCATTCTGTTCCCAAAGTAATGCCTGTTCACCACCATGGGTGATCTTCCACAGTAAACCATTTCACTCTGTTTCCTAAAGGAATGCCTGTTCACCACCATGGGTGATCTTCCACAGTAAACCCTTCCACTCTGTTTCCTAAAGAAATTCCTTTTCACTACCATGGGTGATCTTCCACAGTAAACCCTTCCACTCTGTTTCCTAAAGAAATTCCTGTTCACCACCATCGGTGATATCTTCCACAGTAAACCCTTCCACTCTGTTTCCAAAAGGAATGCCTGTTCACCACCATGGGTGATCTTCCACAGTAAACCCTTCCAATCTGTTTCGTAAAGGAATGCCTATTTACCACCATGGGTGATCTTCCACTATACACCCTTCCACTCTGTTTCCTAAAGGAATGCCTATTCACCACCATGGGTGATCTTCCACTGTTAGTAGACCCTTCCACTTCCACTCTGTTTTCCTAAAGGAATGCCTGTTCACCACCATGGGTGATCTTCCACAGTAAACCCTTCCATTCTGTTCCCAAAGCAATGCCTGTTCACCACCATGGGTGATCTTCTACAGTAAACCATTCCACTCTGTTTCCTAAAGGAATGCCTATTCACCACCATGGGTGATCTTCCACAGTAAACCCTTCCATTCTGTTCTCAAAGTAATGCCTGTTCACCACCATGGGTGATCTTCCACTGTAAACCATTCCACTCTGTTTCCTAAAGGAATGCCTGTTCACCACCATGGGTGATCTTCCACAGTAAACCATTCCATTCTGTTCCCAAAGTAATACCTGTTCACCACCATGGGTGATCTTCCACAGTAAACCCTTCCACTCTTTTTCCTAAAGGAATGACTGTTCACCACCATGGGTGATATTCCACAGTAAAACCTTCCACTCTGTTTCCTAAAGTAATGTATGTTCACCACCATGTGTGATCTTCCACAGTAAACCCCTCCACTATGTTTCCTAAAGGAATGACTGTTCACCACCATGGGTAATATTCCACAGTAAAACCTTCCACTCTGTTTCCTAAAGTAATGTATGTTCACCACCATGGGTGATCTTCCACAGTAAACCCTTCCACTCTTTTTCCTAAAGGAATGACTGTTCACCACCATGGGTGATATTCCACAGTAAAACCTTCCACTCTGTTTCCTAAAGTAATGTATGTTCACCACCATGGGTAATCTTCCACAGTAAACCCCTCCACTATGTTTCCTAAATGAATGCCTGTTCACCACCATGGGTGATCTTCCACAGTAAACCCTTCCAATCTGTTTCGTAAAGGAATGCCTATTTACCACCATGGGTGATCTTCCACTATACACCCTTCCACTCTGTTTCCTAAAGGAATGCCTATTCACCACCATGGGTGATCTTCCACTGTTAGTAGACCCTTCCACTTCCACTCTGTTTTCCTAAAGGAATGCCTGTTCACCACCATGGGTGATCTTCCACAGTAAACCCTTCCATTCTGTTCCCAAAGCAATGCCTGTTCACCACCATGGGTGATCTTCTACAGTAAACCATTCCACTCTGTTTCCTAAAGGAATGCCTATTCACCACCATGGGTGATCTTCCACAGTAAACCCTTCCATTCTGTTCTCAAAGTAATCCCTGTTCACCACCATTGGTGATCTTCCACTGTAAACCATTCCACTCTGTTTCCTAAAGGAATGCCTGTTCACCACCATGGGTGATCTTCCACAGTAAACCATTCCATTCTGTTCCCAAAGTAATACCTGTTCACCACCATGGGTGATCTTCCACAGTAAACCCTTCCACTCTTTTTCCTAAAGGAATGACTGTTCACCACCATGGGTGATATTCCGCAGTAAAACCTTCCACTCTGTTTCCTAAAGTAATGTATGTTCAGTTCACCACCATGTGTGATCTTCCACAGTAAACCCCTCCACTATGTTTCCTAAAGGAATGACTGTTCACCACCATGGGTGATATTCCACAGTAAAACCTTCCACTCTGTTTCCTAAAGTAATGTATGTTCACCACCATGGGTGATCTTCCACAGTAAACCCTTCCACTCTTTTTCCTAAAGGAATGACTGTTCACCACCATGGGTGATATTCCACAGTAAAACCTTCCACTCTGTTTCCTAAAGTAATGTATGTTCACCACCATGGGTAATCTTCCACAGTAAACCCCTCCACTATGTTTCCTAAATGAATGCCTGTTCACCACCATGGGTGATCTTCCACAGTAAACCCCTCCACTATGTTTCCTAAAAGGAACGCCTGTTCTTCACCATGGGTGATCTTCCACAGTAGCCTAAATCATTCCACTCTGTTTCCTAAAGGAATGCCTGTTCACCACCGTGGGTGATCTTCCACAGTAAACCCTTCCACTATGTTTCCTAAAGGAATATATGTTCACCACCATGGGTGATATTCCACAGTAAACCATTCCACTCTGTTTCCTAAAGGAATGCCTGTTCACCACCGTGGGTGATCTTCCACAGTAAACCCTTCCACTCTGTTTCCTAAAGAAATTCCCGTTCACCACCATGGGTGATCCTCCATAGTACACCCTTCCACTCTGTTTCCCAAAGAAATTCCCGTTCACCACCATAGGTGATCTTCCACAATAAACCCTTCCACTCTGTTTCCCTAAAGAAATTCCTGTTCACCACCATGGGTGATCTTCCCCAGTAGCCTAAATCATTCCACTCTGTTTCCTAAAGGAATGCCTGTACACCACCATGGATCATCTTTCACAGTAAACCCTTCAATTCTGTTCTCAAAGTAATGCCTGTTCACCACCATGGATGATCTTCCACAATAAACCATTCCATTCTGTTTCCTAAAGGAATGCCTGTTCACCACCATGGGTGATCTTCCACAGTAAACCCTTCCATTCTGTTCCCAAAGTAATGACCGTTCACCACCATGGGTGATCTTCCACAGTAAACCATTCCACTCTGTTTCCTAAAGGAATGCCTGTTTACCACCATGGATGATCTTACACAATAAACCATTCCACTCTGTTTCCTAAAGGGATGCCTGTTCACCACCATGGGTGATCTTCCACAGTAAACCCTTCCATTATGTTCCCAAAGTAATGCCTGTTCACCACCGTGGGTGATCTTCCACAGTAAACCATTCCACTCTGTTTCCTAAAGGAATGCCTGTTCACCACCATGGGTGATCTTCCACAGTAAACAATTCCATTCTGTTCCCAAAGTAATGCCTGTTCACCACCATGGGTGATCTTCCACAATAAACCCTTCCACTCTGTTTCCTAAAGAAATTCCCGTTCACCACCATGGGTGATCTTCCACAGTAGCCTAAATCATTCCACTCTGTTTCCTAAAGGAATGCCTGTACACCACCATGGGTGATCTTCAACAGTAAACCCTTCCATTCTGTTCCCAAAGTAATGCCTGTTCACCACCATGGGTGATCTTCCACAGTAAACCCTTCCACTCTGTTTCCTAAATAAATTCCTGTTCACCACCGTGGGTGATCTTCCACAGTAAACCATTCCACTCTGTTTCTTAAAGGAATGCCTGTTCACCACCATGGGTGATCTTCCACAGTAAACCATTCCATTCTGTTCCCAAAGTAATGCCTGTTCACCACCATGGGTGATCTTCCACAGTAAACCATTCCACTCTGTTTCCTAAAGGAATGCCCGTTTATCACCACATGGGTGATCTTCCACAATAAACCCTTCCACTCTCTGTTTCCTAAAGAAATTCCTGTTCAGCACGGTGGGTGATCTTCCACAGTAAACCGTTCCACTCTGTTTCCTAAAGGAAAGCCTGTTCACCACCATGGGTGATTTTCCACAGTAAACCCTTCCATTATGTTCTCAAAGTAATGCCTGTTCAGTTCACCACCGTTGGTGATCTTCCACAGTAAACCCTTCCACTCTGTTTCCTAAAGAAATTCCTGTTCACCACCATCGGTGATATCTTCCGCAGTAAACCCTTCCACTCTGTTTCCCAAAGGAATGCCTGTTCACCACCATGGGTGATCTTCCACAGTAAACCCTTCCAATCTGTTCCCTAAAGGAATGCCTATTTACCACGATGGGTGATCTTCCACTATACACCCTTCCACTCTGTTTCCTAAAGGAATGCCTATTCACCACCATGGGTGATCTTCCACTGTACACCCTTCCACTTCCACTCTGTTTTCCTAAAGGAATGCCTGTTCACCACCATGGGTGATCTTCCACAGTAAACCCTTCCATTCTGTTCTCAAATTAATGCCTGTTCACCACCATGGGTGATCTTCCACTGTAAACCATTCCACTCTGTTTCCTAAAGGAATGCCTGTTCACCACCATGGGTGATCTTCCACAGTAAACCATTCCATTCTGTTCCCAAAGTAATGCCTGTTCACCACCATGGGTGATCTTCCACAGTAAACCCTTCCACTCTGTTTTCTAAAGGAATGCCTGTTCACCACCATGGGTGATCTTCCACAGTAAACCATTCCATTCTGTTCCCAAAGTAATGCCTGTTCACCACCATGGGTGATATTCCACAGTAAAACCTTCCACTCTGTTTCCTAAAGTAATGTATGTTCACCACCATGTGTGATCTTCCACAGTAAACCCCTCCACTATGTTTCCTAAATGAATGCCTGTTCACCACCATGGGTGATCTTCCACAGTAAACCCCTCCACTATGTTTCCTAAAAGGAATGCCTGTTATTCACCATGGGTGATCTTCCACAGTAGCCAAAATCATTCCACTCTGTTTCCTAAAGGGATGCCTGTTCACCACCATGGGTGATCTTCCACTGTAAACCATTCCACTCTGTTTCCTAAAGGAATGCCTGTTCACCACCATGGTTGATCTTCCACAGTAAACCATTCCATTATGTTACCAAAGTAATGCCTGTTCACCACCATGGGTGATCTTCCACAGTAAACCCTTCCACTTTGTTTCCTAAAGGAATGCCTGTTCACCACCATGGGTGATCTTCCACAGTAAACCATTCCATTCTGTTCCCAAAGTAATGCCTGTTCACCACCATGGGTGATATTCCACAGTAAAACCTTCCACTCTGTTTCCCTAAAGTAATGTATGTTCACCACCATGTGTGATCTTCCACAGTAAACCCCTCCACTATGTTTCCTAAAAGGAATGCCTGTTCTTCACCATGGGTGATCTTCCACAGTAGCCTAAATCATTCCACTCTGTTTCCTAAAGGGATGCCTGTTCACCACCGTGGGTGATCTTCCACAGTAAACCCTTCCACTATGTTTCCTAAAGGAATATATGTTCACCACCATGGGTGATATTACACAGTAAACCATTCCACTCTGTTTCCTAAAGGAATGCCTGTTCACTACCGTGGGTGATCTTCCACAGTAAACCCTTCCACTATGTTTCCTAAAGGAATATCTGTGCACCACCATGGGTGGTCTTCCACAGTAAACCCTTCCACTATGTTTCCTAAAGAAATTCCTGTTCACTACCCTTGGTGATCTTCCACAGTAAACCCTTCCACTCTGTTTCCTGAAGAAATTCCTGTTCACCACCATGGGTGATCTTCCACAGTAAAGCCTTCCACTCTGTTTCCTAAAGGAATGACTGTTCACCACCATGGGTGATATTTCACATTAAAACCTTCCACTCTGTTTCCTAAAGTAATGCATGTTCACCACCATTTGTGATCTTCCACAGTAAATCCGTCCACTCTGTTTCCCAAATGAATGGTGTTCACCACCATGGGTGATCTTCCACAGTAAACCCCTCCTCTATGTTGCCTGTTCACCACCATGGGTGATCTTCCACAGTAAACCCTTCCACTCTGTTTCCTAAAGAAATTCCTGTTCACCACCATGGCTGATCTTCCACAGTAAACCCTTCCACTCTGTTTCCTAAAGAAATTCCTGTTCACCACCATGGGTGATCTTCCACAGTAAACCCTTCCACTCTGTTTCCTAAAGGTATGACTGTTCACCAACACGGGTGATCATCCACAGTAAACCCTTCTTCTCTGTTTCCTAAAGGAATGACTGTTCACCATGTGTGATCTTCCACAGTAAACCCCTCCACTATGTTTCCTAAATGAATGCCTGTTCACCACCATGGGTGATCTTCCACAGTAAACACCTCCAGTCTCCACTATGTTTCCTAAAAGGAATGCCTGTTCTCCACCATGGGTGATCTTCCATAGTAAACCCGTCCACTCTGTTTCGTAAAGGAATGACTGTTCACCAACACGGCTGATCTTCCACAGTAAATCCTTCCACTCTGTTTCCTAAAGGAATGCCTGTTCACTACCAAGAATACCTTCTTTAATGAAAATGTATGGCTTTAAGTGTTGTGCATTGTTGTAATTCACAGATTCCTAATTCGTAGCCAGTATCCACTGTTGCTTTATAGACACTACAAGTCATCCACTGTATTGCTTTTCAGACTCTACCGGTGATTCAATCATCCCCGATTGTTCGTTGTCGCTCCTGTCGGACCTACATCAATCCTTATGTAACGTTTGTGGATCAACGTCATTGGCGCTGTAACGTCTGTTACCGACACAATGAGGTCCCCGACGAGTTCCTTTACGATCCAGTTAGTAAAACTCACGGGAACCCGCAGCGACGGACTGAGATTAGAAACTCAACTGTAGAGTTTATTGCGCCTTCAGAATATATGGTTAGTCAGTTTGTGTACCTCAATAGTCGGATCGAATCCCAATGGTACAAATGGTACAGGTACGAAGTGTCTGGGTACGAATGGACCGGTACAAATAGTACAGGTACGAAGCGTCCGGGTACGAATGGACCGGTACAAATAGTACATGTACGAACTGTCTGGGTACGAATGGACCGCTACAAATAGTACAGGTACGAAGCGTCCGGGTACGAATGGACCGGTACAAATAGTACAGGTACGAAGCGTCCGGGTACGAATGGACCGGTACAAATAGTACAGGTACGAAGTGTCTGTGTACGAATAGACCAGGTACAAATAGTCCAAGTACGAAGTGTCTGGGTACGAATAGACCAGGTACAAATAGTTCAGGTACGAAGTGTCTGGGTACGAATGGACCGGTACAAATAGTACATGTACGAACTGTCTGGGTACGAATAGACCAGGTACAAATAGAACAGGTACGAAGTGTCTGGACTGTCAGGGCCCTAAACCGATTAGGTTCTCTGTTCGCAGAACACCGAACACTATTCCGGCCACGGAACTAGTCCAGCAGAATGCCTTTATAGAATCCTGGAATTTGTGGGACGAGAGGATCTCAGCAACTAAGCGAAAACGAACAATAGGATGTTCCTAGACCCCCCCCCCAAAATTTATCCAGAAGACTTTTCGCCATACATAATGTGTTCACCGTATGGAAAAACTTAACATCACAAAAAGATTCCTCGCCCTCGAATTATGGGGGGTAGCCAAAATTTGGGCATAAAAAAGTTCAAGTCTAGTGGGTCAAAACTCAAGATCATGATCGCGAAAAGATCAGTATATTTAAAATCGAATCTAAGCATTTTTCTAATAAACATTCATTGTAAGAAATGTGCAATGGTCTATTCTGAGTTGATTAAAAAAAAAATTGGCTCGATCGGGCAACCAGTTCTCGAGATCAGCTTCCTGATCATAAAAGATCGTGTTTTTCAGTTTTTCCCGATTTTCTCTAAAACTTTGTTTGAGACCCCCGATTTTTTTGTTACTAATCGACTTCTATTAAGAAGGGGCAACTTTTGAGCATTTCAAAATTTTCAAAAAGCGATTTGATCAGGCCATGATCAGGAAAGATCTTGTTTTCGGTTTTATTTCGAAGACCAAGTCCTGTGAGTTCACCGTATGAAAAAACTTAAAATTACAAAAAGATTCCTCACCCTCGAATTAGGGGGGGGTAGCCAAAATTTGACCATAAAAAAGTTCAATTCTAGGGGGTCAAAAGATCATGATCGCGAAATGATCAGTTTTTTCGAAATTACTTCTGAGCATTTTGGGGCAAAACTTTCAAACTAAAAAACATTCACTGGAGTGTTCTAAGTAGATTAAAAAAAATTTCGACTCAATAGGCCTACCGGTACCGGAGATATGGTCGTCCAAAGTCTGCTTCCGGTAATTCGAAAATATTTCGAAAACCCTTGATCGAATTTTTTCCTTGAAAATATGTGAATGTACAGTTAGTGGACCCGCATCTAACGATATATCACAATCCATATTTCGGATGATAGGTACCGGTGAAATCAGACTTTACCAAAAAAATTCAAATTTTAGCTACTCATGTCTGACTATCTCGAAAACTATAATAGGTATGGAAATACTTTCACTGCAAGAAATGTTCGCCTATCCAATGCGCTTCTAACTCTGTGCTCGGATTTTGCATAGTGTCAAAACCTACAACTTAACCCCCCCAGCGGAGGGAACGGAGTGACCGGAGCGCCAGTACTATCTTTCATTATTATGAAGTAATAAGGGCGGTGGGTGGGGTAGGTGGTGAACACTATTTATAGGGTGGAGGGAGGGTCTAGTATATTACTTTAGGATATTTGATTTCTTTGCAATATAGTTTAGCTGCCTCAGTCTTATTTGTAATATGTTATACATTATACCAAATTATATCAAGTTTAACATACTACATTGTCTACCTGTAGGAGAAATATACAATTTAGGGCTCATAATATATTTATAAATAGATTTAGTATATTTACATTGTATAACAGAGTTAATTGATACTATTACGGTATTATACTAAAGACGCCGCTTTGATATATCTGATCAAATGGCAATTTCTTGTATATTATCTATTTCACTATCTTGGGTATATCATTCAATTTCTAAAACTATAATAATAAACATTTACTTCACTTCTTGTTTACTCGCATGGATATATTGATATAAAACACTTCAGTATAATATCTTATAGGGCCAAACGCAGATTAATTGGAATAATATGTTTAATTATTGTTACAATTGGCACATTGAAGTAAGTAGTACATGAGTTTGATAAAATAATTATGAATCTGTATCTTATTCTACTTTGTCTATATGATTATGTTATATAATAATGTTACTTTATCACTTTGGTTTAAACCGATCTCCTTTACTATTACTTACTACTTATACTACTACTACTACTACTATTATTACTACTGCTACTGACTACTACAGAGTTATATATTATAAGAGGATGGGGTTCGTGATTATTAGTTATTATACAAGTGCCCCTCGGCTATAGAGAGTCCACCCTCGGTTGCTTACTGGGTACGAATAGACCAGGTACAAATAGAACAGGTACGAAGTGTCTGGACTGTCAGGGCCCTAAACCGATTAGGTTCTCTGTTCGCAGAACACCGAACACTATTCCGGCCACGGAACTAGTCCAGCAGAATGCCTTTATAGAATCCTGGAATTTGTGGGACGAGAGGATCTCAGCAACTAAGCGAAAACGAACAATAGGATGTTCCTAGACCCCCCCCCCCCCCCCCCCAAAATTTATCCAGAAGACTTTTCGCCATACATAATGTGTTAAAAAAGTCACGGTTCTCCAGCTAGGGCCAATTTGAGTCAAAAAGTCCGCTTCCCTAGCAACCACGTTGCTATGGAGATAAATCCAGAACCGCTAATGCTACGGACTTGGGACCGGCGCCAATCGATAGGCAGCATATGGGTTTACATTCAAATGAAAAAGTTGAGAGTGATCAGATCATGATCTTGACCATGATCAGCAAAGATCAGTTTTGATCAGCAATCGGACACTCAAGGCTTGCTCCAATCGAAAAACTTAACATTACAAAAAGATTCAGCGACCCCACATTAGTCATGATTCCCGTTAAAAGATTTAAAAAAAAATGAATTCTTCCCGGTCAAAACGCAAGATCATGATCGCGCAAAGATCGGACTTCGTAAAATCGTAACTAAGCATTTTGGATATAAACAATTACTGTAGGAAACGTTCAGAACACCGCCCTGAGTCGATTAAAAAAAAAATTGGCCCGATCGGACAACCGGTTCTCGAGATCTGATACCTGATCATTAAAGATGATATTTTTCGGTTTTTTCAAATTTTCTCGAAAACTTTGTTTGAGACCCCCGTTTTTTTTTTACGAATCGACTTCTATGATGAAGGGGCAACTTTTGAGCATTTCGAAATTTTCAAAAAGCGATTTGATCAGGCCGCGATCAGAAAAGATCGTGTTTTCGGTTTTATTTTGAAGACCAAGTCCTGGGAGTTCACCGTATGGAAAAACTTAACATCACAAAAAGATTCCTCGCCCTCGAATTATGGGGGGTAGCCAAAATTTGGGCATAAAAAAGTTCAAGTCTAGTGGGTCAAAACTCAAGATCATGATCGCGAAAAGATCAGTATATTTAAAATCGAATCTAAGCATTTTTCTAATAAACATTCATTGTAAGAAATGTGCAATGGTCTATTCTGAGTTGATTAAAAAAAAATTGGCTCGATCGGGCAACCAGTTCTCGAGATCAGCTTCCTGATCATAAAAGATCGTGTTTTTCAGTTTTTCCCGATTTTCTCTAAAACTTTGTTTGAGACCCCCGATTTTTTTTTTACTAATCGACTTCTATTAAGAAGGGGCAACTTTTGAGCATTTCAAAATTTTCAAAAAGCGATTTGATCAGGCCATGATCAGGAAAGATCATGTTTTCGGTTTTATTTCGAAGACCAAGTCCTGTGAGTTCACCGTATGAAAAAACTTAACATTACAAAAAGATTCCTCACCCTCGAATTAGGGGGGGTAGCCAAAATTTGACCATAAAAAAGTTCAATTCTAGGGGGTCAAAAGATCATGATCGCGAAATGATCAGTTTTTTCGAAATTACTTCTGAGCATTTTGGGGCAAAACTTTCAAACTAAAAAACATTCACTGGAGTGTTCTAAGTAGATTAAAAAAAATTTCGACTCAATAGGCCTACCGGTACCGGAGATATGGTCGTCCAAAGTCTGCTTCCGGTAATTCGAAAATATTTCGAAAACCCTTGATCGAATTTTTTCCTTGAAAATATGTGAAAGTACAGTTAGTGGACCCGCATCTAACGATATATCACAATCCATATTTCGGATGATAGGTACCGGTGAAATCAGACTTTACCAAAAAAATTCAAATTTTAGCTACTCATGTCTGACTATCTCGAAAACTATAATAGGTATGGAAATACTTTCACTGCAAGAAATGTTCGCCTATCCAATGCGCTTCTAACTCTGTGCTCGGATTTTGCATAGTGTCAAAACCTACAACTTAACCCCCCCAGCGGAGGGAACGGAGTGACCGGAGCGCCAGTACTATCTTTCATTATTATGAAGTAATAAGGGCGGTGGGTGGGGTAGGTGGTGAACACTATTTATAGGGTGGAGGGAGGGTCTAGTATATTACTTTAGGATATTTGATTTATTTGCAATA
Source organism: Nemertoderma westbladi (assembly GCA_032718475.1). Lineage (NCBI taxonomy): Eukaryota > Metazoa > Xenacoelomorpha > Nemertodermatida > Nemertodermatidae > Nemertoderma > Nemertoderma westbladi. The sequence goes on along the minus strand of JAUCBJ010006005.1, from coordinate 33,235 downwards.
TAGTTTAGCTGCCTCAGTCTTATTTGTAATATGTTATACATTATACCAAATTATATCAAGTTTTAACATACTACATTGTCTACCTGTAGGAGAAATATACAATGTAGGGCTCATAATATATTTATAAATAGATTTAGTATATTTACATTGTATAACAGAGTTAATTGATACTATTACGGTATTATACTAAAGACGCCGCTTTGATATATCTGATCAAATGGCAATTTCTGGTATATTGTCTATTTCACTATCTTGGGTATATCATTCAATTTCTAAAACTATAATAATAAACATTTACTTCACTTCTTGTTTACTCGCATGGATATATTGATATAAAACACTTCAGTATAATATCTTATAGGGCCAAACGCAGATTAATTGGAATAATATGTTTAATTATTGTTACAATTGGCACATTGAAGTAAGTACACTGAAAAAACGAAGTTGTACTTTTTTCATAAAAAAGTGCCGATTTTCCAAAAAAGTGCATCTGGTTTTGAGTACTCAAACGAGATACGCTTTTTTGAAAAACCGGCACTTTTTTAAGTAGCAAAAAGAGTCACTTTTTATTACAATATAAAAATGGCACTTTTTCAAGGAGCAGAAAAGATCACTTTTAATTACTTTAAAAAGTGGTACTTTTTTGATAATGTTAGTACTGATTTTCTGTTTAGAAAACGACACTTTTCTGAATATTATTTACGTTTTTATATTCATTAGTAGGAATAAAGCTCAGCTTTTTTTAATGTAATATGTACTTTACTTGTGGGATAATCATTTAAAACATGCACTTTTTAGATTAAGCAGCACTTATTAAAATATAAAGTGGTACTTGATTTCCAATTAAAGTGCTACTTTCTATTTAAAAATACCACTCCCCGCAATATTTAAGATCAACTTATATTACTTAGTATGTGAAAAAGAGGTACTTTTCACTGTAAAGAAGAACTAGTTTGGTTTGCTTATCAAAGGGGAACTTATATTCTTTTTAATAATGAGTGTAAATTTCTTTAAATTAAATGAAGTCATATTTTTAAGGTATGATGAATATTGACCCAAAAGTTTATCCCCATAACAGTTTAATAGTGAATAATAAACAACACGAGAATCTATTACTATAATTATGGCTATTAATATACACGAGATTGATCAAATATTTAACACATAACAGTTTTACAGTTTCTATGGCAGCCGCTGCTTCGGTTATTTCATAACAGACAGTTATACTGATATAAGACATGACATATAACGCAACAAACATCGGAGGAGGGTCAGTTCTATCTGGTGCAACAGAAGAAACCTTACCAGGCCAGGGTATATCCTTTTTTCTCATTCTCGCCCAAATGAGAGCGCCGCCTCCTCCTCCAGGAATATATTCAGCATCTCCTAGATCTGACTCCAAAATAGACACTGACTCGAGGCTCGAACTGGAAGCGGTTGTTGAATCGGAATTATCCGATTCGGGATCATCTGAACTCCGCAGATCCTCCTGTAGGTCTACAAGAACCGTTTTCTTTCTTGGTTTTTAATTTTTTTCTTAGCCGTCAACACGTTCACTTTCATTCGTTTGCAGCCAGTAAATCTCTTAGTTGCATCCTTACTCAACACTTGACCCACCACAGAAGTCGATTTTACCGAGGTATCGGTACCGGTAGTAACACTTTCATTGTCATCGCCCTTGTTGTAGGCCTTGGATGGATCAACGGTGGTGTCCTTAGGCCTATCGCTGTATCGGCTGCGGCACCCCTGTGTCGGTAAGACTTGTTCGCCTTGTGTACGGATAACTTATGATGGAAAAATGCAATTTTATCGTGAAGGCGGTGGTGTTTAATCTGCATCTCCGGATACACATAACACACTGATTCCGCCATTTGATAAATATTGCAAATATTCCGACTTTCGAAGTTATTTTGGTTTTTATCAAAAGTCTTAAACTACCGGTAGCGACTGACAGATTGTCTGATTTTTGACCAAACTTCAGATTCTTTCTAAACTTTTGGAGTACTACATACGGACAAGGTTTGGTTTAATTTCATCAAGGAATGACCGAGAGTTACTAGCATCAAAAATGTATGACGACGACGACATACAACTCGTTAATGGTACCCATATGCTTTGGCTCTCTCACTTTGAAGCTTTGAAGCTCGCCCCACAGTAAATTCTACGATTTATTCCAAATAATATACAACTCACGTACCAGTACTACTAAAATAATGCAATATCTGATAACCACTAAGTATGCATGATTCAATGAAAGCCTATAGAACAATTAGCACAGCTGTTATGTTGACTTACAATAAATCGAAACTAAATGTACCTATACAGGTTCTGTATACCGGTCAATTTCTCAACAACTGTACCAGGCAGTAACTTTTTACAAAAAGTTTAAAAAGTGTATGTTACTGAATTTTAATTTAAAGAGGCTCTTCAATCCTCCTAAGATATGATTTGTTTCCTTTAAAGCATATCGTATCTTTTTACACAATATTCACATTTTCATGGGTCACGTTTGCGTTAAAAGTTTAAAATCGTAACTGTTTACTGATTAGGGTACTTTTTTAATTTTTTTTGTTTTAAAATAGCACTTTACAACACTTGTTTAAAAGCGCACCTTTTTACAGAAATTCAAAAAAGTGGAACTTTAATATATTTAGTAATTTCCATAACCTGGTATATTCTAGAAGTACATTTAATTAAATTTAACAAAATGGGTTTTTGTAATTTGGAAAAATAAATAATTGCATATTTCGAAAAAAATTGCAGTTTAGTAAAATCGCAACTTTCAAAATTAATTAATGCCACTAATAATTGATAGTGGCACTTTTTCAAACGAGATGTAGTTACTTTTTTCAGTGTAGTACATGAGTTTGATAAAATAATTATGAATCTGTATCTTATTCTACTTTGTCTATATGATTATGTTATATGATAATGTTACTTTATCACTTTGGTTTAAACCGATCTCCTTTACTATTACTTACTACTTATACTACTACTACTACTACTACTATTACTACTGCTACTGACTACTACAGAGTTATATATTATAAGAGGATGGGGTTCGTGATTATTAGTTATTATACAAGTGCCCCTCGGCTATAGAGAGTCCACCCTCGGTTGCTTACTGGGTACGAATGGACCGGTACTAATAGTACAGGTACGAAGCGTCCGGGTACGAATGGACCGGTACAAATAGTACAGGTACGAAGTGTCTGGGTACGAATGGACCGGTACAAATAGTACAGGTACGAAGCGTTCGGGTACGAATAGACCAGGTACAAATAGTACAGGTACGAAGTGTCTGGGTACGAATGGACCGGTACAAATAGTCCAGGTACGAAGTGTCCGGGTACGAATGGGCCGGTACAAATAGTACAGGTACGAAGCGTTCGGGTACGAATAGACCAGGTACAAATAGTACATGTACGAACTGTCTGGGTACGAATAGACCAGGTACAAATAGAACAGGTACGAAGTGTCTGGGTACGAATGGACCGGTACAAATAGTACAGGTACGAAGCGTCCGGGTACGAATGGACCGGTACAAATAGTACAGGTACGAAGCGTTCGGGTACGAATAGACCAGGTACAAATAGTACAGGTACGAAGCGTCCGGGTACGAATGGACCGGTACAAATAGTACAGGTACGAAGCGTCCGGGTACGAATGGACCAGGTACAAATAGTACAGGTACGATGTGTCTGGGTACGAATAGACCAGGTACAAATAGTCCAGGTACGAAGCGTCCGGGTACGAATGGACCGGTACAAATAGTACAGGTACGAAGTGTCTGGGTACGAATGGACCAGGTACAAATAGTACAGGTACGAAGTGTCTGTGTACGAATAGACCAGGTACAAATAGTACAGGTACGAAGTGTCCGGGTACGAATGGACCGGTACAAATAGTCCAGGTACGAAGCGTCCGGGTACGAATGGACCGGTACAAATAGTCCAGGTACGAAGCGTCCGGGTACGAATGGACCGGTACAAATAGTACAGGTACGAAGTGTCTGTGTACGAATAGACCAGGTACAAATAGTACAGGTACGAAGTGTCCGGGTACGAATGGACCGGTACAAATAGTCCAGGTACGAAGCGTCCGGGTACGAATGGACCGGTACAAATAGTCCAGGTACGAAGCGTCCGGGTACGAATGGACCGGTACAAATAGTCCAGGTACGAAGCGTCCGGGTACGAATGGACCGGTACAAATAGTCCAGGTACGAAGCGTCCGGGTACGAATGGACCGGTACAAATAGTCCAGGTACGAAGTGTCTGGGTACGAATAGACCAGGTACAAATAGTACAGGTACGAAGTGTCTGTGTACGAATAGACCAGGTACAAATAGTACAGGTACGAAGTGTCCGGGTACGAATGGACCGGTACAAATAGTCCAGGTACGAAGCGTCCGGGTACGAATGGACCGGTACAAATAGTCCAGGTACGAAGCGTCCGGGTACGAATGGACCGGTACAAATAGTACAGGTACGAAGCGTCCGGGTACGAATGGACCGGTACAAATAGTACAGGTACGAAGCGTCCGGGTACGAATGGACCAGGTACATATAGTCTCGGTACGACGTGTCTGGGTACGAATAGACCAGGTACAAATGGTCCAGGTACGAAGGGTCCGGGTACGAATGGACCGGTACAAATAGTACAGGTACGAAGTGTCTGGGTACGAATGGACCAGGTACAAATAGTCCAGGTACGAAGCGTCCGGGTACGAATGGACCGGTACAAATAGTACAGGTACGAAGTGTCTGGGTACGAATGGACCAGGTACAAATAGTCCAGGTACGAAGCGTCCGGGTACGAATGGACCGGTACAAATAGTACAGGTACGAAGTGTCTGGGTACGAATGGACCAGGTACAAATAGTCCAGGTACGAAGCGTCCGGGTACGAATGGACCGGTACAAATAGTACAGGTACGAAGTGTCTGGGTACGAATGGACCAGGTACAAATAGTCCAGGTACGAAGCGTCCGGGTACGAATGGACCGGTACAAATAGTACAGGTACGAAGTGTCTGGGTACGATTAGACCAGGTACAAATAGTCCAGGTACGAAGCGTCCGGGTACGAATGGACCGGTACAAATAGTACAGGTACGAAGTGTCTGGGTACGAATGGACCAGGTACAAATAGTCTCGGTACGACGTGTCTGGGTACGAATAGACCAGGTACAAATAGTACATGTACGAAGTGTTTGTGTACAAATGGACAAGGTACAAATAGTACATGTACGAAGTGTCTGTGTACAAATGGACAAGGTACAAATAGTACAGGTACGATGTGTCTGGGTACAAATGGACCAGGTACAAATAGTCTCGGTACGACGTGTCTGGGTACGAATAGACCAGGTACGAATAAACCAGGTACAAATTGTCCAAGTACGAAGCGTCCGTGTACGAATAGACCAGGTACAAATAGTACATGTACGAAGTGTCTGGGTACGAATAGACCAGGTACAAATAGTACAGGTACGATGTGTCTGGGTACGAATAGACCAGGTACAAATAGTACATGTACGAAGTGTCTGGGTACGAATAGACCAGGTACAAATAGTCCAAGTACGAAGCGTCCGTGTACGAATAGACCGGTACAAATAGTACATGTACGAAGTGTCAGGGTACGAATGGACCAGGTACTAATAGAACAGGTACGAAGTGTCTGGGTACGAATAGACCAGGTACAAATAGTCCAAGTACGAAGCGTCCGTGTACGAATAGACCGGTACAAATAGTACATGTACGAAGCGTCCGGGTACGAATAGACCAGGTACAAATAGTACAGGTACGATGTGTCTGGGTACGAATAGACCAGGTACAAATAGTACATGTACGAAGTGTCTGGGTACGAATAGACCAGGTACAAATAGTCCAAGTACGAAGCGTCCGTGTACGAATAGACCAGGTACAAATAGTACATGTACGAAGTGTCTGGGTACGAATAGACCAGGTACAAATAGTACAGGTACGATGTGTCTGGGTACGAATAGACCAGGTACAAATAGTACATGTACGAAGTGTCTGGGTACGAATAGACCAGGTACAAATAGTCCAAGTACGAAGCGTCCGTGTACGAATAGACCAGGTACAAATAGTACATGTACGAAGTGTCTGGGTACGAATAGACCAGGTACAAATAGTCTCGGTACGACGTGTCTGGGTACGAATAGACCAGGTACAAATAGTACATGTACGAAGTGTCTGGGTACGAATAGACCAGGTACAAATAGTCCAAGTACGAAGCGTCCGTGTACGAATAGACCGGTACAAATAGTACAGGTACGAAGTGTCTGGGTACGAATGGACCAGGTATTAATAGGACAGGTACGAAGTGTCTGGGTACGAATGGGCCAGGTACAAATAGTACAGGTACGAAGTGTCTGGGTACGAATGGGCCAGGTACAAATAGTACATGTACGAAGTGTCTGTGTACGAATGGGCCAGGTACAAATAGTACATGTACGAAGTGTCTGGGTACGAATAGACCAGGTACAAATAGTCTCGGTACGACGTGTCTGGGTACGAATAGACCAGGTACAAATAGTACATGTACGAAGTGTCTGGGTACGAATAGACCAGGTACAAATAGTCCAAGTACGAAGCGTCCGTGTACGAATAGACCGGTACAAATAGTACAGGTACGAAGTGTCTGGGTACGAATGGACCAGGTACTAATAGGACAGGTACGAAGTGTCTGGGTACGAATGGACCAGGTACAAATAGTACAGGTACGAAGTGTCTGGGTACGAATGGGCCAGGTACAAATAGTACATGTACGAAGTGTCTGTGTACGAATGGGCCAGGTACAAATAGTACATGTACGAAGTGTCTGGGTACGAATAGACCAGGTACAAATAGTTCAGGTACGAAGTGTCTGGGTACGAATAGACCAGGTACAAATAGTACATGTACGAAGTGTCAGGGTACGAATGGACCAGGTACTAATAGGACAGGTACGAAGTGTCTGGGTACGAATGGGCCAGGTACAAATAGTACAGGTACGAAGTGTCTGGGTACGAATGGGCCAGGTACAAATAGTACATGTACGAAGTGTCTGGGTACGAATAGACCAGGTACAAATAGTTCAGGTACGAAGTGTCTGGGTACGAATGGACCGGTACAAATAGTACAGGTACGAAGTGTCTGGGTACGAATGGACCAGGTACAAATAGTCCAGGTACGAAGCGTCCGGGTACGAATGGACCGGTACAAATAGTCCAAGTACGAAGCGTCCGTGTACGAATAGACCAGGTACAAATAGTACATGTACGAAGTGTCAGGGTACGAATGGACCAGGTACAAATAGTACAGGTACGAAGTGTCTGGGTACGAATAGACCAGGTACAAATAGTTCAGGTACGAAGTGTCTGGGTACGAATGGACCGGTACAAATAGTCCAGGTACGACGTGTCTGGGTACGAATGGACCAGGTACAAGTAGTACATGTACGAAGTGTCTGGGTACGAATGGGCCGGTACAAATAGTACAGGTACGAAGTGTCTGGGTACGAATGGACCGGTACAAATAGTACAGGTACGAAGTGTCTGGGTACGAATGGACCGGTACAAATAGTACAGGTACGAAGTGTCTGGGTACGAATGGACCAGGTACAAGTAGTACATGTACGAAGTGTCTGGGTACGAATGGACCGGTACAAATAGTACAGGTACGAAGTGTTCGGGTACGAATGGACCGGTACAAATAGTACATGTACGAAGCGTTCGGGTACGAATAGACCAGGTACAAGTAGTACATGTACGAAGTGTCTGGGTACGAATGGACCGGTACAAATAGTACAGGTACGAAGTGTCTGGGTACGAATGGACCAGGTACAAGTAGTACATGTACGAAGTGTCTGGGTACGAATGGACCGGTACAAATAGTACATGTACGAAGTGTCTGGGTACGAATGGACCGGTACAAATAGTACAGGTACGAAGTGTTCGGGTACGAATGGATCGGTACAAATAGTACATGTACGAAGCGTTCGGGTACGAATAGACCAGGTACAAGTAGTACATGTACGAAGTGTCTGGGTACGAATGGACCGGTACAAATAGTACATGTACGAAGCGTTCGGGTACGAATGGACCGGTACAAATAGTACATGTACGAAGCGTTCGGGTACGAATAGACCAGGTACAAGTAGTACAGGTACGAAGTGTTCGGGTACGAATGGACCGGTACAAATAGTACAGGTACGAAGTGTTCGGGTACGAATGGACCGGTACAAATAGTACATGTACGAAGCGTTCGGGTACGAATAGACCAGGTACAAGTAGTACATGTACGAAGTGTCTGGGTACGAATGGACCGGTACAAATAGTACAGGTACGAAGTGTTCGGGTACGAATGGACCGGTACAAATAGTACATGTACGAAGCGTTCGGGTACGAATAGACCAGGTACAAGTAGTACAGGTACGAAGTGTTCGGGTACGAATGGACCGGTACAAATAGTACATGTACGAAGCGTTCGGGTACGAATAGACCAGGTACAAATAGTACATGGTACGAAGTGTCTGGGTACGAATAGACCAGGTACAAATAGTACAGGTACGAAGTGTCTGGGTACGAATGGACCAGGTACAAATAGTACAGGTACGAAGTGTCTGGGTACGAATGGACCAGGTACAAATAGTACAGGTACGAAGTGTCTGGGTACGAATAGACCAGGTACAAATAGTCTAGGTGCGAAGTGTCTGGGTACGAATAGACCAGGTACAAATAGTCTAGGTGCGAAGTGTCTGGGTACGAATAGACCAGGTACAAATAGTACAGGTACGAAGTGTCTGGGTACGAATAGACCAGGTACAAATAGTACAGGTACGAAGTGTCTGGGTACGAATAGACCAGGTACAAATAGTACATGTACGAAGTGTCAGGGTACGAATGGACCAGGTACTAATAGGACAGGTACGAAGTGTCCGGGTACGAATGGACCGGTACAAATAGTACAGGTACGAAGTGTCTGGGTACGAATAGACCAGGTACAAATAGTCCAAGTACGAAGCGTCCGTGTACGAATAGACCAGGTACAAATAGTACATGTACGAAGTGTCTGGGTACGAATGGACCGGTACAAATAGTACAGGTACGAAGTGTCTGGGTACGAATAGACCAGGTACAAATAGTCTAGGTGCGAAGTGTCTGTGTACGAATAGACCAGGTACAAATAGTCTAGGTGCGAAGTGTCTGGGTACGAATAGACCAGGTACAAATAGTACAGGTACGAAGTGTCTGGGTACGAATAGACCAGGTACAAATAGTACATGTACGAAGCGTCCGTGTACGAATAGACCAGGTACAAATAGTACATGTACGAAGTGTCAGGGTACGAATGGACCAGGTACTAATAGGACAGGTACGAAGTGTCCGGGTACGAATGGACCGGTACAAATAGTACAGGTACGAAGTGTCTGGGTACGAATAGACCAGGTACAAATAGTCCAAGTACGAAGCGTCCGTGTACGAATAGACCAGGTACAAATAGTACATGTACGAAGTGTCTGGGTACGAATGGACCGGTACAAATAGTACAGGTACGAAGTGTCTGGGTACGAATAGACCAGGTACAAATAGTCTAGGTGCGAAGTGTCTGGGTACGAATAGACCAGGTACAAATAGTCTAGGTGCGAAGTGTCTGTGTACGAATAGACCAGGTACAAATAGTACAGGTACGAAGTGTCTGGGTACGAATAGACCAGGTACAAATAGTACAGGTACGAAGTGTCTGGGTACGAATGGACCAGGTACAAATAGTACTAGGTGCGAAGTGTCTGGGTACGAATAGACCAGGTACAAATAGTCTAGGTGCGAAGTGTCTGTGTACGAATAGACCAGGTACAAATAGTCTAGGTGCGAAGTGTCTGGGTACAGGAATAGTACAGGTACGAAGTGTCTGGGTACGAATAGACCAGGTACAAATAGTACAGGTACGAAGTGTCCGGGTACGAATGGACCAGGTACAAATAGTACAGGTACGAAGTGTCTGGGTACGAATAGACCAGGTACAAATAGTCCAAGTACGAAGCGTCCGGGTACGAATAGACCAGGTACAAATAGTACATGTACGAAGTGTCTGGGTACGAATGGACCGGTACAAATAGTACAGGTACGAAGTGTCTGGGTACGAATAGACCAGGTACAAATAGTCTAGGTGCGAAGTGTCTGGGTACGAATAGACCAGGTACAAATAGTCTAGGTGCGAAGTGTCTGTGTACGAATAGACCAGGTACAAATAGTCTAGGTGCGAAGTGTCTGGGTACGAATAGACCAGGTACAAATAGTACAGGTACGAAGTGTCTGGGTACGAATAGACCAGGTACAAATAGTACTAGGTGCGAAGTGTCTGGGTACGAATAGACCAGGTACAAATAGTCTAGGTGCGAAGTGTCTGGGTACGAATAGACCAGGTACAAATAGTCTAGGTGCGAAGTGTCTGTGTACGAATAGACCAGGTACAAATAGTCTAGGTGCGAAGTGTCTGGGTACGAATAGACCAGGTACAAATAGTACAGGTACGAAGTGTCTGGGTACGAATAGACCAGGTACAAATAGTACAGGTACGAAGTGTCTGGGTACGAATAGACCAGGTACAAATAGTCTAGGTGCGAAGTGTCTGGGTACGAATAGACCAGGTACAAATAGTCTAGGTGCGAAGTGTCTGTGTACGAATAGACCAGGTACAAATAGTCTAGGTGCGAAGTGTCTGGGTACGAATAGACCAGGTACAAATAGTACAGGTACGAAGTGTCTGGGTACGAATAGACCAGGTACAAATAGTACAGGTACGAAGTGTCTGGGTACGAATAGACCAGGTACAAATAGTACATGTACGAACTGTCTGGGTACGAATAGACCGCTACAAATAGTACAGGTACGAAGTGTCTGTGTACAAATAGACCAGGTACAAATAGTCTAGGTGCGAAGTGTCTGGGTACAAATAGACCAGGTACAAATAGTCTAGGTGCGAAGTGTCTGGGTACGAATAGACCAGGTACAAATAGTACAGGTACGAAGTGTCTGGGTACGAATAGACCAGGTACAAATAGTACAGGTACGAAGTGTCTGGGTACGAATAGACCAGGTACAAATAGTACAGGTACGAAGTGTCTGGGTACGAATAGACCAGGTACAAATAGTCTAGGTGCGAAGTGTCTGGGTACGAATAGACCAGGTACAAATAGTACAGGTACGAAGTGTCTGGGTACGAATAGACCAGGTACAAATAGTACAGGTACGAAGTGTCTGGGTACGAATAGACCAGGTACAAATAGTCTAGGTGCGAAGTGTCTGGGTACGAATAGACCAGGTACAAATAGTACAGGTACGAAGTGTCTGGGTACGAATAGACCAGGTACAAATAGTCTAGGTGCGAAGTGTCTGGGTACGAATAGACCAGGTACAAATAGTACAGGTACGAAGTGTCTGGGTACGAATAGACCAGGTACAAATAGTCTAGGTGCGAAGTGTCTGTGTACAAATAGACCAGGTACAAATAGTCTAGGTGCGAAGTGTCTGGGTACAAATAGACCAGGTACAAATAGTCTAGGTGCGAAGTGTCTGGGTACGAATAGACCAGGTACAAATAGTCTAGGTGCGAAGTGTCTGGGTACGAATAGACCAGGTACAAATAGTACAGGTACGAAGTGTCTGGGTACGAATAGACCAGGTACAAATAGTCTAGGTGCGAAGTGTCTGGGTACGAATAGACCAGGTACAAATAGTCTAGGTGCGAAGTGTCTGGGTACGAATAGACCAGGTACAAATAGTCTAGGTGCGAAGTGTCTGGGTACGAATAGACCAGGTACAAATAGTACAGGTACGAAGTGTCTGGGTACGAATAGACCAGGTACAAATAGTCTAGGTGCGAAGTGTCTGGGTACGAATAGACCAGGTACAAATAGTCTAGGTGCGAAGTGTCTGGGTACGAATAGACCAGGTACAAATAGTACATGTACGAAGTGTCTGGGTACGAATGGGCCAGGTACAAATAGTCTCGGTACGAAGTGTCTGGGTACGAATAGACCAGGTACAAATAGTACAGGTACGAAGTGTCTGGGTACGAATAGACCAGGTACAAATAGTCTAGGTGCGAAGTGTCTGGGTACGAATAGACCAGGTACAAATAGTACATGTACGAAGCGTCCGGGTACGAATGGACCGGTACAAATAGTCCAAGTACGAAGCGTCCGTGTACGAATAGACCAGGTACAAATAGTACATGTACGAAGTGTCTGGGTACGAATGGGCCAGGTACAAATAGTCTCGGTACGAAGTGTCTGGGTACGAATAGACCAGGTACAAATAGTACAGGTACGAAGTGTCTGGGTACGAATAGACCAGGTACAAATAGTACAGGTACGAAGTGTCTGGGTACGAATAGACCAGGTACAAATAGTCTAGGTGCGAAGTGTCTGGGTACGAATAGACCAGGTACAAATAGTACATGTACGAAGCGTCCGGGTACGAATGGACCGGTACAAATAGTCCAAGTACGAAGCGTCCGTGTACGAATAGACCAGGTACAAATAGTCCAAGTACGAAGCGTCCGTGTACGAATAGACCAGGTACAAATAGTACATGTACGAAGTGTCTGGGTACGAATGGACCGGTACAAATAGTACATGTACGAAGTGTCTGGGTACGAATAGACCAGGTACAAATAGTCCAAGTACGAAGCGTCCGTGTACGAATAGACCAGGTACAAATAGTACATGTACGAAGTGTCTGGGTACGAATGGACCGGTACAAATAGTACATGTACGAAGCGTCCGTGTACGAATAGACCAGGTACAAATAGTCCAAGTACGAAGCGTCCGTGTACGAATAGACCAGGTACAAATAGTACATGTACGAAGTGTCTGGGTACGAATGGACCGGTACAAATAGTACATGTACGAAGCGTCCGTGTACGAATAGACCAGGTACAAATAGTACATGTACGAAGTGTCTGGGTACGAATGGACCGGTACAAATAGTACATGTACGAAGTGTCCGGGTACGAATAGACCAGGTACAAATAGTACAGGTACGAAGTGTCCGGGTACGAATAGACCAGGTACAAATAGTACATGTACGAAGTGTCTGGGTACGAATGGACCGGTACAAATAGTACATGTACGAAGTGTCCGGGTACGAATAGACCAGGTACAAATTGTCCAAGTACGAAGCGTCCGTGTACGAATAGACCGGTACAAATAGTACATGTACGAAGTGTCTGGGTACGAATGGACCGGTACAAATAGTACATGTACGAAGTGTCCGGGTACGAATAGACCAGGTACAAATTGTCCAAGTACGAAGCGTCCGTGTACGAATAGACCGGTACAAATAGTACATGTACGAAGTGTCTGGGTACGAATGGACCGGTACAAATAGTACATGTACGAAGTGTCCGGGTACGAATAGACCAGGTACAAATTGTCCAAGTACGAAGCGTCCGTGTACGAATAGACCAGGTACAAATAGGCCTTGTCCAGGCCGTACGAATGAATAGGTCCATCTCCCTAAGTTTATTAACTTGTATTTCTATAGCTCCGGCCTCCCCAACCCGCAATCTATATATTCTTATTCGACGTCTCGCAACCTGCCATCCAATCAGGTTATCTCGCCTCCGCCACTGCTGTCCTATTGGATAAGTTAGAAGACCTGCCTGGTGACGCGCGTCGACGTATTGCCATTATAACATTCGATTCGTCGGTTCACTTTCACTATTTACACGAAGGACTCAGTAAACCTCATATGGTTGTTGTACCCGATGTTGATGGTAAGAGCTTGATTTATAAGCCGATACTAAATACCAGCAATGCAGCTTAGAATTTCATATAGTTTCTATATAAATAATTCCAATAAATTTTAACAATAAGGAATAAACACAGTAATATGGTGGCCCAGAAGGGACAACTTAAAAAATATTTCATTTCGAGTAAAAAAAAAAACGACAAAAACGAATTATTCATGAATTTCTTGTTTTTGTCGTTTTTTTTATTTCAACACAGTTGAATGTGTAATGTTGCAAAGTTTTGTAAAGCTCTTTAAATTAATAAATCAATCCACCATGCTGGAATATTTGTCACATGCATAACATAACCTTACTCTATTAAAATATAATATAATAGTAATAATATTAACAATAATAATAATATTAACAATAATAATAATATTATAATATTTCCATTTCCTATAATAATACTGTAACACGGTAAAACTAGGCCAAAATGGTGTGGTGATAGAAGTCAAATATCTGTTTTTATTTTACCTTTAGTAGTACCCTGCCTACATTAGTACAAAAATTTCTTCAAAAAAAAATTTAAAAAAAAAAATTTTGAAAAAAATGTTGAAAAAAATTTTTGTACTATGAAGTGAAGTTACTACTAAAGGTAAAATTTTGAAAAAAATTTTTGAAATTTTTTTTAGTTTTTAATTTCCAGGGTTTTAACAAATTTAAAAAAAAAATTTTCTTTTTTTTCTATAGCCGGTTTTCAATGCAGAAAATTTTTATTAAGCCGGCGTTAAAGGGTAAAGGCTGACTGGCTCCTGTAGGCATTTAGCAATTTTGATCGGATCGTGGGAATGTGTTATTTATTTTCTGTAGGGTAGGTTTTGCACGGTACTTATCTTTACAGGACTTGCTGAGATATATAACACACCAAAAGTGTGGGCTTAGTGCAAAGATATAATATTTCTTATCTACTGTAGATTTGGACTTGCTGAGAAAGAAATGTTCTCCGATAGAGAACAGTATCGGAAATAAGTACTTTTTGTCACTAATTTAATTTACCAAATTCAATTATGCTGCCCAATTATACTTTTAGGTTTTGCAGGAATTGCACCTAAAAGGCCATCGAGTGCAAAATTCAATACACGAGAATTGAATTTGTGTCAAGAAGTTATTTCTGACACGTTTTTTTTTTATCAACAACTATTTCATCCTTTTTTTATCTATTAGGGCCTACATGTATTTATAAAACTCGTTCCCGGTAAAAAATAATATTTTCGCACTACCATATCTCCACGCAATACATTTACTATGTACAGTATTTCCAGTATGTCACCACGTAATTATTGGGTTGTTCTAGAAAGTTTAAGAGCTTAACTACAAATAATTCCCCACAAATAAATAAAGTTAAATTCTCCATTGTTCATAATTAGCACTTTAAAGTTTTACTGCCCATGTTTTATTATTTCCCTGCCATCAGGACTCGAACTAATAACACAGCACTTGTCGGTCGACTGAGCTAGAATTTTGCACTTTCTATCAGAAATTTAGGGATAGAAAGTAGTCGAAAGATGCACTTTCTTGCTCTGTTTTCGTTTTCTATACATTATAGTGAGAAAAAATGTAGACTTTTCAGATAAAAATATTTTTTTCACAAGAATGACTCGCTGAGAAAAAATGGCCCGTATTTTCTGCTGGCCCTAAGGCACGTGCCTTATATGCCTTACGGTTAATCCGGCACTGCCGAAGGCCGTCGGGAAAATAACAGAGTTTGTGTTTCTCGATGTTAATGTTCCAATGATAATAGCACAGAATGTATAACAGTATATGATTGAGATCCGCCGATCCATAACGTGAGCGACGTAGTAGAGTTTGCCATAAACGAGCATTAACACCAGCCGGATCAATGTGTTTAAGAAGTATTCTAACAGTTTCTCGGCGAAGGTTTATAAAGTGCCGACTCCATAAGCGTCGATGAATCGTCCGATACCCACAATTAATTGCAGAAAATTCGATAAGTTCCGATTCTAACGCACGTAATACACGAGGAAGTGACTGCTCGTAACAACGGCTTCTAAGGTTTAAATCAGCTCTACGTCGTCTAATTGTCCTATCGCTAATAGTTATTCCATGTTACGATTTCAATAGCACCCTTGTATCTCTAACAGTAAAACGTAGGTAATAATACGCCGAAATTAAGATATCCATTTCTGGATTTACCAAAACAAGCATGTAGGCCTAAAGTCTGTTTTAAATCTCCCTCTCAAAACCTTCCTTACTTGAAACCAAATTTCGTTTTTGTCGTTTTTTTTATTTGTAGTAAAATATAAAACAAGAAATTCATGAATAATTCGTTTTTGTCGTTTTTTTTTACTCGAAATGAAATATTTTTTAAGTTGTCTCTTCTGGGCCACCATACAGTAATGTTATATACATACAGTAATAAAGTAATACAATCCTCCAGCGTACTACGTTGTTATTTTGAAAATTTTTCATCTTCGGTAAATACCACGAGCACATCACTGCATTGTTGAAAGGATGAAAATCAACAATCACGCGGACCCTCCTGAAAACAAAATATATTGTTGAAATTCACCCCTGTCTGCCTGTATCATACTCTTCCTCGTATTTATAGCACTTCGCGCGCTATAATAATTATTTGTGAGGTGACAACACCATCCATATAGACGGACAACAGCGAGTTTATTTCGTAGAGCGAGTGAGAATCCTGTGGGTTGAAAACTTTTAATTTTTAACCCTTTTAAAAGGGTTCTAATATAAAAAATACATAATATTGTTATTATTTTAGATGTTTTTATACCTTCTCCCGATTCTGTGCTGGTAAATATAAAGGAATGTCTGTCGTTAGTTCAAGATTTACTGAGAGAACTTCCGAACAGATTTACCAACCAAACTGATGCAAGAAGCAGTATGGGAGCTGCTATTCAGATATCATATCAACTAATTGTGAGTTTAACAGAATAGCAATAATTACAAGTTGATTTACGCGAGACCATTAAGTGGTCTCGCGATTAAGCATCAAATCTGTACCGCGTTGCGGACGGGACATTTGCCTATTTTATTGCCGTTTATTTCTCATACTTACCATCATAGATATAAGAGTAATGGCTCATTTTATTCTACAATAATATACCACCCATGTGCCACAAAAAGGCTTCCTCAAAAATATGTCATGACCTCTTGAAGTTAAAATAATAATAAATTGTGTCCCATCCACAACATTTGTGAAAAATAAACAACGTTAGTTCTATAATTTATGGGGTCAGAGTAAAACGCGGATCCGGATCAGGATCCGGATTCTATCATTTAACATTGTCCCTATGGAAGTCGACTGAATTTACATTTTTAGGGTGTAATCTGCGGATACGCGCACTGCTAAATTTACCGAATCCGTAACCGAGTGTAAAATGCGGATTGGCCTTTTTTTCAGATCCGGAAAGGAATGTAAAGCGCGGATTCATGTTTTAGGCTAAATCCTCAACGGAGTGTAAAACGCGGATTCATATTTCTACTGAATCCGGGATTGGGTGTAAAATACGGATTCAGGTTTATTACAAAGTGTTATTGGATCCGGGAAGTGGTGTAAAACGCGGATTCAAGTTAATTACCATGCATTAATGGATCCGGGAAGGGGTGTAAAACGCGGTTTCTAGTTAATTACCAAGTTTTATTGGATCCGGAATGGAGTGTAAAACACGGATTTACGTTAATTACCAAGTTTTATTGGATCCGGAATGGAGTGTAAAAAACGGATTTACGTTAATTACTAAGTTTTATTGGATCCGGAATGGAGTGTGAAACACGGATTTACGTTAATTACCAAGTTTTATTGGATCCGGAATGGAGTGTAAAACACGGAGTTACGTTAATTACCAAGTTTTATTGGATCCGGAATGGAGTGTAAAACACGGATTTACGTTAAATACAAAGTTTTATTGGATCCGGAATGGAGTGTAAAACACGGATTTACGTTAATTACCAAGTTTTGTTGGATCCGGAATGGAGTGTAAAACACGGATTTACGTTAATTACCAAGTTTTATTGGATCCGGAATGGAGTGTAAAACACGGATTTACGTTAATTACCAAGTTTTATTGGATCCGGAATGGAGTGTAAAACACGGATTTACGTTAATTAATGGAGTGTAAAACACGGATTTACGTTAATTAATGGAGTGTAAAACACGGATTTACGTTAATTACCAAGTTTTATTGGATCCGGAATGGAGTGTAAAACACGGATTTACGTTAATTACCAAGTTTTATTGGATCCGGAATGGAGTGTAAAACACGGATTTACGTTAATTACCAAGTTTTATTGGATCCGGAATGGAGTGTAAAACACGGATTTACGTTAATTACCAAGTTTTATTGGATCCGGAATGGAGTGTAAAACACGGATTTACGTTAATTACCAAGTTTTATTGGATCCGGAATGGAGTGTAAAACACGGATTTACGTTAATTACCAAGTTTTATTGGATCCGGAATGGAGTGTAAAACACGGATTTACGTTAATTACCTAGTTTAGTTGGATCCGGAATGGAGTGTAAAACACGGATTTACGTTAATTACCAATTTTTATTGGAACCGGAATCGAGTGTAAAACACGGATTTACGTTAATTACCAAGTTTTATTGGATCCGGAATGGAGTGTAAAACACGGATTTACGTTAATTACCAATTTTTATTGGAACCGGAATGGAGTGTAAAACACGGATTTACGTTAATTACCAAGTTTTATTGGATCCGGAATGGAGTGTAAAACACGGATTTACGTTAATTAATGGAGTGTAAAACACGGATTTACGTTAATTACCAAGTTTTATTGGATCCGGAATGGAGTGTAAAACACGGATTTACGTTAATTACCAAGTTTTATTGGATCCGGAATGGAGTGTAAAACACGGATTTACGTTAATTACCAAGTTTTATTGGATCCGGAATGGAGTGTAAAACACGGATTTACGTTAATTACCAAGTTTTATTGGATCCGGAATGGAGTGTAAAACACGGATTTACGTTAATTACCAAGTTTTATTGGATCCGGAATGGAGTGTAAAACACGGATTTACGTTAATTACCTAGTTTAGTTGGATCCGGAATGGAGTGTAAAACACGGATTTACGTTAATTACCAATTTTTATTGGAACCGGAATGGAGTGTAAAACACGGAATTACGTTAATTACCAAGTTTTATTGGATCCGGAATGGAGTGTAAAACACGGATTTACGTAAATTACCAAGTTTTATTGGATCCGGAATGGAGTGTAAAACACGGATTTACGTTAATTACCAAGTTTTATTGGATCCGGAATGGAGTGTAAAACACGGATTTACGTTAATTACCAAGTTTTATTGGATCCGGAATGGAGTGTAAAACACGGATTTACGTTAATTACCAAGTTTTATTGGATCCGGAATGGAGTGTAAAACACGGATTTACGTTAATTACCAAGTTTTATTGGATCCGGAATGGAGTGTAAAACACGGATTTACGTTAATTACCAAGTTTTGTTGGATCGGGAATGGAGTGTAAAACACGGATTTACGTTAATTACCAATTTTTATTGGATCGGAATGGAGTGTAAAACACGGATTTACGTTAATTACCAAGTTTTATTGGATCCGGAATGGAGTGTAAAACACGGATTTACGTTAGTTACCAAGTTTTGTTGGATCCGGAATGGAGTGCAAAACACGGATTTTCTTTAATTACCAAGTTTGTTGGATCCGGAATGGAGTGTAAAACACGGATTTTCGTTAACTACCAAGTTTTGTTGGATCCGGAATGGAGTGTAAAACACGGATTTTCTTTAATTACCAAGTTTTGTTGGATCCGGAATGGAGTGTAAAATACGGATTTTCGTTAACTACCAAGTTTTGTTGGATCCGGAATGGAGTGTAAAACACGGATTTTCGTTAATTACCAAGTTTTATTGGATCCGGAATGGAGTGTAAAACACGGATTTTCGTTAATTACCAAGTTTTGTTGGATCCGGAATGGAGTGTAAAACACGGATTTTCGTTAATTACAAAATTGTAATTACATAATTGTAACTAGATGAGGGTCTGGGTCTTTATTACATATATGCGTTTTACAAATTGTTCATTAAAACTTACTAATTAACTTGAATCCGCGTTTTACACCCTTTTCCGGATGGAAACTAACTTAAATCCGCGTTTTACACCCCATTCCGGATCCAATAAAACTTGGTAACTAACGTAAATCCGTGTTTTACACTCCATTCCGGATCCAATAAAACTTGGTAATTAACGTAATTCCGTGTTTTACACTCCATTCCGGTTCCAATAAAACTTGGTAATTAACGTAAATCCGTATTTTACACTCCATTCCGGATCCAATAAAACTTTGTAATTAAACGTAAATCCGTGTTTTACACTCCATTCCTGATCAAACAAAACTTGGTAATTAACGAAAATCCGTGTTTTACACTCCATTCCGGATCCAATAAAACTTGGTAATTAACGTAAATCCGTGTTTTACACTCCATTCCGGATTCACAAAATATATGAATCCGCGTTTTACACTGGAATACGGATTGCGTATTTCAGAATCCGCATATTACACTCAGTTACGGATTGTATATAAATCCGGATCCGCCTTTTACACTCGCAAATCCGGGTCCTGATCCGTATCCGGATCCTGAATCCGGATCCGCGTTTTACACCTACCCTTTTACGAACATTATATGCTCAAAGATTAGCTCTTCAATATTACGTGGTATATGTCCAGCTTACGTTTTAAAGTTAAAAAAATAAGGATTGGTCTATTTTTAGGATTTGATTTTAGCTTTATCTGTGCAACAAAAATTGTCATGCTAAATGTCCCATCCGAAACATTCTTCATTTAGGGGAACACGAATGGTATTATAACGTGTATTTTTGGGCCAAAAGTTGGTCAATTATTACATACACACAGTATTTTAGCAATTAGACACAATACTCCAAGTATTATTGAAAAATAACTCAAATTTATACCGTTTGTTTGAAATTACAAACAACCTGTCCCATCCACAACGGGCGTTTCTTATAAGCCCTGGATACTATCAAATGGCCATATATATTTTTTATGTAAGACATTAACCCTACTAATTAATAAATAATACAAAAAGTTTACATATATTGGCCGTTAATCCCGGGCAGACAAGTAAATGCCGATGTCCCATCCGTATTTAGGTGTATGATACTCACTTATACAGCCAATGTAAGATGATATGTTTTATATTATCATAATATTTCTGATCGGAACATGTTACTGATTTAAATTTAACTTGAAAAATCCTTCAGCCACATTATTATCAGTCTCAAAGAAACATAGTGCTTGAGGTCTATTTTGTACAATAAAACTCCACATTGTGAACAATGTCGATCCACAAGATATTGGTACGTCAACAACATCGGTATTATACTTTACAAGCCTTGATTGACCTTTCACAATGCCAAATTAGTGACTCAATAATTCGTTTCATAATGCCAAATGACTGAATGTGAAAAGTCCATAATATAATTATTGGAAACTAATGCAGTTCAGGAAGAAACGTAAGAGTTTGATGGCAATTGTCCAGTCCATTTTGTCAAACAAAATGACATTGGGGACATTAATATGCAACTTTCAGCTGTTCCACTGAACTTTTAACTGTTTCTAAACTTTTTAGTATTTAGTATTATCTATTTAAGTATTTACTAATTTGGTATGAAAGTTGCGGGCGGGACATAGTTGAATCATTAGAAAATTGCAAAATGATGTTTGTGTTATGAACATAGAGCCAATTTTTGTCGTTAGCAGTCGCTGCCATATTTCTCTCCAATTGGCGTTGCTTTAAATTTCCCGTAATCCCACAATATTCGATAAACAAGTATATAATGTCCCATCCGCAACATTCATAATGTACCAGAAGTACGATTTTTCGTAAACACCAACTAAATATTAAGTTGTATCACTGCGGTATTGTAGTTCATGTTAAACAATTATCTGTGACGTTGATAATTTATATATTAGCTTCTTATTTCCATAGAGATGGGTCCACATAAGATACGCTGCTGAATTTCTTAGAATTTTTAAGAATTCTTATAGAATTTCAGATTTTTTACGTATTTTTATAACAACAAGGTTCTTATTTTTTAACAAAATGAATGCTTAAACATTGTTGTTAGTTTCTTAACTCAAAATATCAGTGTATCTTTTTTGCAAACATAATCTATCAGCACAATGGCATGGCTTTGTCCCATCCACAACAATGGCAGATGACCAGATTTAAAATACTGTATTTTAAAAACAAGAAGTGCTATTGCTTGGAAACTTTAAAACACCACACTAGCATTATAATAGAATATTTGAGTACGGGAATATTTAACTTTCTGAAAACTTTTTTTGACCTTTGTCCTGTCCGCAACACGGTACAGATTTTATGAGAATCACCCAAGTAAACAATTGGGTCAATATACTTAAAAGTGGCCAAAAAGGGGTACAAATTGACGGAAAAAATTGTTTGAGAATTTCATGGCGAATCTTGTGATAGTAGAGGGAGAGCATGACGCGCTGCTCAAAGGGAGATATTGGACAAACATTTGTAAACAAGCAGCGATATCTGCCCATAACCATCGCATCTACTAAATTATATGTAGGTTATACTTAAATACACATGATTTCCAATAATAAATAGAGAAAGTTTTTCATTAACATTTTTCTGTGTAACCGATAATCTTGTTTTTCACGATTTTTTTTTATCTCGTGTTAAATTTTCTCTATCGCGCCGCTTTTTATATGCTTGTTTAAAATACTCTGTATAACAACCGCGCGGTCAATTTGTTCTCTGTACTTATGTAACCGCTCCATGGCGTTTCTCTGCAACTGATTCAGAGACGTCCATTACCTCATCCAATAAACGGATCTGACTAAACTTATCACAATAATCTAAGTAGTGCACAAGTCCGTCATGTAAGTCAGTAAGTGATGTTAAGGCAATGATTTAGAAATTTATAGTAAAATATAGGCCTTTTATACGCATTAGAGTATTTAATCATTAGAGTCAATCTTACATTGAAGTTACACAAGACTCACTGATAACAGTGACTGGATTCTTTACTTTTGTTTATTTATTGCTTCATGTCAGATGAAATTAGACATACAAATTTATTGAAGTCTATCTATATACGTCTGTTAGTTCCTAATCATGAAAACGAAAAACAAAACATTGGGCAAAGGACCGTCTGTACAATATATTGTATGTTAAAAAAAACACTGTTTGTAGGAAATGTATCTTCTACAATTCTAAATGAAATAAAGCGATATTTTGCAGGAAGCACATTTTATTAAATGATCTAGTAACACTGGACAATGAAAATTAGCTTGAATTCTCATTTTGCACTCATTTCCGGATTTCATGAACATCCGGATCCGCGTTTTAACCTCAAAATCCGGGTGCAGATCCGGATCTTGCATCCGGTTCCGCGTTTTACACTCACCCATCTTACACTACCACATTACCATGAGCAGTTAGGATGTCAGTAGGAAGACGAATAACGTATCAATCGCGTAGGCATTCAATATTGTCAGTGATGCCTTATTGTATTTCTGGATGACACTCCGTTACAGATAGGACTGTCATATATATAAGACTGAAAACCTACAGTCTGTAACGCATCGATAACTGGTTATATAATGCGTTACAGATGAAACATGCCCTATCTGTAACGCACTGCACTGTAACGGTGACGCGTTACAGATGGATGACAAAATCGCTTACCACCGCCATTCATACATCCTTGGTGTTTATTTATCACATTAACTCTTGGGGTTGTTGCGGCATAAATTCAAATTGCCTTTCCACCCGTACCATTATACTTGTATGAGATTAATATTATCAAAATCTGTGGCCAGATTTGTAGCGTTACAGATATGGACGTTTATGCTTTCTATATTGACTTTGTTAAACATAAATACTTCCCAAATGAGATGACCTTACCCTTTGTATGTGATATATGGTCTATGTTAGAAACGCTGTTGATTCTAAATATATCAAAACTGAAAACCCTACTGTTACTACTTCAGATTCTAGACGTAAATGTTACAGATGTGACACAAAATTGAAAATCCATGCCCATTTTATGTCTCGATCTCAAATGGTTCAACATGAATATTATGGCCTGAAATATATCGGAAAAGAAAGCAAAACATCAAACATCTAAGCTTCCCAACAGGTTTTCTATATTTGCCACTTGGGGTGATAAAATTTCCCCACAGTTGTTTGTGGTCTTTTCATGTAAGGGACAACTGATTTTGACGATATTTCAATCTTTGATGGGGCATATTTTTTGACTGCCTTTACAGATTTTGATAATTTTTAGTGCGTAAGCTGCGCAAATAAATTAGCTACAAAATAATATATAACTTTATTAAATACGAATAAATTAAAGCCATTTCAAATTATATCGTAACTACCGGACAAACAATTGGACACTTTAAGCTTATTGACAATTATATTTGTATTTGAGTTTATTTACAATAGTTTATTAAAATTATTGTTATATTATAAAAGGTGTACAGTAAGTTAAGAAGCTAATGTGGCAGGTTATCCGCCAATGTTGACGTGTGTGTTCTGCGGATATAATAGTCCCCAGTGCGGCGTAGAACAGCATGATCCGGGGATGGTGGGGTATGTTATTAATTAAATGAAATATTTTATCTATTAATTTGCAAATATGAGTTGTTTTTCCTTTATCTACAGAAAACGTGGGGCGGTCGGATCACGGTTTTCCAATGCGCTATCCCCAGCGTGGGTCCGGGATCCCTTAAATCCCGCGAGGATCCCAACGCCAGATCCCACTCGTCCTCCATACAGCACCTCAACCCGGCCAACGACTGGTACAAACGGATGGCCTTGGATTGCAGCGGGCAGCACATCGCCGTCGATCTGTTCCTACTGGCCACCCAGTACAGCGACTTGGCCACCGTCGGTAGGTTCAGTTAATTATAAAAGAAAATATCACAGTCTGATCACCGTGACATTCAGACATTGTGACATGACTAATCCACAAGCACACTGCCCCCCCCCCCCCCCCCCCCCCCTATACTATAACTATCCTAGCCCTAGGTCTTTCCTATACTAGGACTAGATCCTTGTATTTGTAGTTGTACTATTTTGTAGCAATTAAGTATTTTTTATTTACAGCAGAATACTAGGAAAATAAATTGCAAACTGTGCTAGGTGCTATTGACTCTCATTATTTAACATGTCACTGAAACCTGTTCCTTTCCCTTAAATCCCCCCCCCCCCCCCTCAGCCGCAGACCTAGGAGAAACCAAGATTCATTGTTCAGTATACTGTTAAAAAAGATGTTTCTTAATTCTGCATACAGAATACCGCAGTTTTACAGCCCCATTGCAATCTCTAACTATATATAAACACTTGTCTGATCTGTGTTAAAGTGAAGCTTATTTACTTAAAATACAAAATCTATTTTATTTTCTAGGCCTATGTACAACAATTATAATTTATTCTTTCAAATTTGTTTAAACCTTTAGGTCAAATTTCCAAGTATTCCAGCGGGTGCGTCCATTACTATCCCGAATACAATTCCGGACTTCAGTTGAGTTCGGTGGATAAATTCGAGACGGATTTAACGCGATACCTAACCCGAAAAATAGGATTCGAGTCGGTAATGAGAATTCGTTGTACAAGAGGTAAGTCGATGTCCATCTCATTCTAACTGATTTATTATATATTAATCAGGATTTCAATACTGTAAGGCTATAGGGTTTAATTAAGTTAATGGTGCTCAATCGGGATCCCGATCCCGATCCCGAACGTGGTCCTGAGTTCCTATTTTAGTCGCCCAGCGTAGAGGGCGAGTGTTGAACGGAGTTGTTACAATGTTTGTTATACATTATTTGACGCGGAGCCAATAATGAAGCCGATGAGGTGATAACACGAAACAGACAATGAATGCGGAAGGGACGACTTAATGTTGAGTTCTTGACGTTTCTTTATTCATGTCACATAAGAAGTCTATAGGTAAAACACGCCGATTATAAAACATCCCATGAAAGAGCATAAATAATGACTTCACAAACCACTAATAAATTTTGGTGGACAACTTTATAAAAATATGATGAATGCAAGTTATGCAGGGTCATTTCGTTATGGTAGGTCCAATAACCTGTTTTAAAAATAAGAAAATGTATAAAAATATTTTAAGTGCATAATAAAGTGTCCTTGTACAGTTTAGGTATGACGAATTGACGAATAACAGACGTATGAATGGCCGTCACAGTACATGTACATGAGGAATGATATGTCAATCTAATGAAATTTAAATTGCAGCAAACAACATTTAAAAACAACTTAAAATTTAACGTAAAAACAACATTAGAACGTGTCAATATTATAGTTGTAATTATAGACAGAATACGGTGAAACAGAGTCTCTGTGTGGCAACTCAATAAGCCTAGGGTCTTCTACAACCATTATACATACGAAAAAAATAAGGTGTAAGGCCAATGTTATGACAACATAATAACATTTGAACGCCCATATCTCAGCTATTTTTCAACGAAATTCAAATTGTGTTACATATTTAGAATCCTTGCAGGGCCAGCTTTCCATTGGTACCAACAAACAGCTATACAAGGTAGAAGAATAACTGCGGTGTAACTGGTGTAATATTGCTGGATACACTTTTTTTAAAACGATTGTAGCTAAAGATTCAAAGCAACAATAAAAATTCTGCCCAAAAATATAGCCGGAAGGTAGCTAGTTTGTTAGTTCGATTTTCTATTAATTTCCATTCCTAAATTTCAAAAGGCCCAGGTAACCAACCCCCCCCCCCCCCCCCCCCCCCCACCCCCCTCCTCCTCCCTGTTGGTCCTGACCACCTCAGAATGACGGCACTAGCCTCGCTATTAGTTTTTCTGTTGTGGTCACATTACTTTCATTCTAACAGTAATGTATGTAAATTATGCAAATTTTTATTGGACCTATAACAGAAAGAAATATACTTCAATTCAATTCAATTGGACAACTTTATAAATCACTTTATTATTTCACACTCATGAAGCATTAGTAAGATAAAATGGTATTTAAATAATTGTTATATATTGCTGGATGGTTTACTGACATAATTCAATAGAGTCACTTTAGAACTAGCCTGGGCATTATTCAATATACTTTACTTTACTATTTGTGTATATTTCGGGATCACGAGATCGCGTTTTTTGATTGTTGTCTACTATCGCAGGTCTTGCTATTCACACTTTCCATGGCAACTTGTTCGTTAGATCTACCGATCTTCTGACTCTACCCAACATCAACCCTGACGCCGGATTTGCACTTCAGCTCTCTATGGATGAGGCGCTAACCGACACCAAGGCAGCTACTATACAGGCTGCCGTATTATACACCAGTAGTAAAGGTTAGTATAGTTATTATTCAGACTATATCAGCTGTTATTATTGTGTCGGTTTTCTACAATCTATTTACCTCGTGAAGATACTGGATTCCTTTATTTTTGATGATTCGTTTCCTGGTACAGTATTATCTTCTTTGGGACCGAATTGTCTGGGTTAAAATTGTCCGGGACCGAATTGTCTGGGTTCAAATTGTCCGGGACCGAATTGTCTGGGTTCAGATTGTCCGGGACCAAAATTGTCTGGGTTAAAATTGTCCGGGACCGAATTGTCTGGGTTCAATTTGTCCGGGACCGAATTTTCTGGGTCCGAATTTTCCGGGACAGAATTAGTAGCATCGGAATCTTCTTCTGATTCTAGGTGAGCGTCGGATACGAGTTCACACGTTATGCCTTCCAGTTTCAGACCAACTCAAGGATATTTACGCTGGGGCTGATTGTCAAGCTATAGTCGGACTCCTCGGTAGGTTTATAGTCGGACTCCTCGGTAGGTTTATAGTCGGACTCCTCGGTAAGTTTATAGTCGGACTCCTCGGTAGGTTTATAGTCGGACTCCTCGGTAGGTTTATAGTCGGACTCCTCGGTAGGTTTATAGTCGGACTCCTCGGTAGGTTTATAGTCGGACTCCTCGGTAGGTTTATAGTCGGACTCCTCGGTAGGTTTATAGTCGGACTCCTCGGTAGGTTTATAGTCGGACTCCTCGGTAGGTTTATAGTCGGACTCCTCGGTAGGTTTATAGTCGGACTCCTCGGTAGGTTTATAGTCGGACTCCTCGGTAGGTTTATAGTCGGACTCCTCGGTAGGTTTATAGTCGGACTCCTCGGTAGGTTTATAGTCGGACTCCTCGGTAGGTTTATAGTCGGACTCCTCGGTAGGTTTATAGTCGGACTCCTCGGTAGGTTTATAGTCGGACTCCTCGGTAGGTTTATAGTCGGACTCCTCGGTAGGTTTATAGTCGGACTCCTCGGTAGGTTTATAGTCGGACTCCTCGGTAGGTTTATAGTCGGACTCCTCGGTAGGTTTATAGTCGGACTCCTCGGTAGGTTTATAGTCGGACTCCTCGGTAGGTTTATAGTCGGACTCCTCGGTAGGTTTATAGTCGGACTCCTCGGTAGGTTTATAGTCGGACTCCTCGGTAGGTTTATAGTCGGACTCCTCGGTAGGTTTATAGTCGGACTCCTCGGTAGGTTTATAGTCGGACTCCTCGGTAGGTTTATAGTCGGACTCCTCGGTAAGTTTATAGTCGGACTCCTCGGTAGGTTTATAGTCGGACTCCTCGGTAAGTTTATAGTCGGACTCCTCGGTAGGTTTATAGTCGGACTCCTCGGTAGGTTTATAGTCGGACTCCTCGGTAGGTTTATAGTCGGACTCCTCGGTAGGTTTATAGTCGGACTCCTCGGTAGGTTTATAGTCGGACTCCTCGGTAGGTTTATAGTCGGACTCCTCGGTAGGTTTATAGTCGGACTCCTCGGTAGGTTTATAGTCGGACTCCTCGGTAGGTTTATAGTCGGACTCCTCGGTAGGTTTATAGTCGGACTCCTCGGTAGGTTTATAGTCGGACTCCTCGGTAGGTTTATAGTCGGACTCCTCGGTAGGTTTATAGTCGGACTCCTCGGTAGGTTTATAGTCGGACTCCTCGGTAGGTTTATAGTCGGACTCCTCGGTAGGTTTATAGTCGGACTCCTCGGTAGGTTTATAGTCGGACTCCTCGGTAGGTTTATAGTCGGACTCCTCGGTAGGTTTATAGTCGGACTCCTCGGTAGGTTTATAGTCGGACTCCTCGGTAAGTTTATAGTCGGACTCCTCGGTAGGTTTATAGTCGGACTCCTCGGTAGGTTTATAGTCGGACTCCTCGGTAGGTTTATAGTCGGACTCCTCGGTAGGTTTATAGTCGGACTCCTCGGTAGGTTTATAGTCGGACTCCTCGGTAGGTTTATAGTCGGACTCCTCGGTAGGTTTATAGTCGGACTCCTCGGTAGGTTTATAGTCGGACTCCTCGGTAGGTTTATAGTCGGACTCCTCGGTAGGTTTATAGTCGGACTCCTCGGTAGGTTTATAGTCGGACTCCTCGGTAGGTTTATAGTCGGACTCCTCGGTAGGTTTATAGTCGGACTCCTCGGTAGGTTTATAGTCGGACTCCTCGGTAGGTTTATAGTCGGACTCCTCGGTAGGTTTATAGTCGGACTCCTCGGTAGGTTTATAGTCGGACTCCTCGGTAGGTTTATAGTCGGACTCCTCGGTAGGTTTATAGTCGGACTCCTCGGTAGGTTTATAGTCGGACTCCTCGGTAGGTTTATAGTCGGACTCCTCGGTAGGTTTATAGTCGGACTCCTCGGTAGGTTTATAGTCGGACTCCTCGGTAGGTTTATAGTCGGACTCCTCGGTAGGTTTATAGTCGGACTCCTCGGTAGGTTTATAGTCGGACTCCTCGGTAGGTTTATAGTCGGACTCCTCGGTAGGTTTATAGTCGGACTCCTCGGTAGGTTTATAGTCGGACTCCTCGGTAGGTTTATAGTCGGACTCCTCGGTAGGTTTATAGTCGGACTCCTCGGTAGGTTTATAGTCGGACTCCTCGGTAGGTTTATAGTCGGACTCCTCGGTAGGTTTATAGTCGGACTCCTCGGTAGGTTTATAGTCGGACTCCTCGGTAGGTTTATAGTCGGACTCCTCGGTAGGTTTATAGTCGGACTCCTCGGTAGGTTTATAGTCGGACTCCTCGGTAGGTTTATAGTCGGACTCCTCGGTAGGTTTATAGTCGGACTCCTCGGTAGGTTTATAGTCGGACTCCTCGGTAGGTTTATAGTCGGACTCCTCGGTAGGTTTATAGTCGGACTCCTCGGTAGGTTTATAGTCGGACTCCTCGGTAGGTTTATAGTCGGACTCCTCGGTAGGTTTATAGTCGGACTCCTCGGTAGGTTTATAGTCGGACTCCTCGGTAGGTTTATAGTCGGACTCCTCGGTAGGTTTATAGTCGGACTCCTCGGTAAGTTTATAGTCGGACTCCTCGGTAGGTTTATAGTCGGACTCCTCGGTAGGTTTATAGTCGGACTCCTCGGTAGGTTTATAGTCGGACTCCTCGGTAGGTTTATAGTCGGACTCCTCGGTAGGTTTATAGTCGGACTCCTCGGTAGGTTTATAGTCGGACTCCTCGGTAGGTTTATAGTCGGACTCCTCGGTAGGTTTATAGTCGGACTCCTCGGTAGGTTTATAGTCGGACTCCTCGGTAGGTTTATAGTCGGACTCCTCGGTAGGTTTATAGTCGGACTCCTCGGTAGGTTTATAGTCGGACTCCTCGGTAGGTTTATAGTCGGACTCCTCGGTAGGTTTATAGTCGGACTCCTCGGTAAGTTTATAGTCGGACTCCTCGGTAGGTTTATAGTCGGACTCCTCGGTAGGTTTATAGTCGGACTCCTCGGTAGGTTTATAGTCGGACTCCTCGGTAGGTTTATAGTCGGACTCCTCGGTAAGTTTATAGTCGGACTCCTCGGTAAGTTTATAGTCGGACTCCTCGGTAGGTTTATAGTCGGACTCCTCGGTAGGTTTATAGTCGGACTCCTCGGTAAGTTTATAGTCGGACTCCTCGGTAGGTTTATAGTCGGACTCCTCGGTAGGTTTATAGTCGGACTCCTCGGTAGGTTTATAGTCGGACTCCTCGGTAAGTTTATAGTCGGACTCCTCGGTAGGTTTATAGTCGGACTCCTCGGTAGGTTTATAGTCGGACTCCTCGGTAGGTTTATAGTCGGACTCCTCGGTAGGTTTATAGTCGGACTCCTCGGTAGGTTTATAGTCGGACTCCTCGGTAGGTTTATAGTCGGACTCCTCGGTAGGTTTATAGTCGGACTCCTCGGTAGGTTTATAGTCGGACTCCTCGGTAGGTTTATAGTCGGACTCCTCGGTAGGTTTATAGTCGGACTCCTCGGTAGGTTTATAGTCGGACTCCTCGGTAGGTTTATAGTCGGACTCCTCGGTAGGTTTATAGTCGGACTCCTCGGTAGGTTTATAGTCGGACTCCTCGGTAGGTTTATAGTCGGACTCCTCGGTAGGTTTATAGTCGGACTCCTCGGTAGGTTTATAGTCGGACTCCTCGGTAAGTTTATAGTCGGACTCCTCGGTAGGTTTATAGTCGGACTCCTCGGTAGGTTTATAGTCGGACTCCTCGGTAGGTTTATAGTCGGACTCCTCGGTAGGTTTATAGTCGGACTCCTCGGTAGGTTTATAGTCGGACTCCTCGGTAAGTTTATAGTCGGACTCCTCGGTAAGTTTATAGTCGGACTCCTCGGTAGGTTTATAGTCGGACTCCTCGGTAGGTTTATAGTCGGACTCCTCGGTAAGTTTATAGTCGGACTCCTCGGTAGGTTTATAGTCGGACTCCTCGGTAGGTTTATAGTCGGACTCCTCGGTAGGTTTATAGTCGGACTCCTCGGTAGGTTTATAGTCGGACTCCTCGGTAGGTTTATAGTCGGACTCCTCGGTAAGTTTATAGTCGGACTCCTCGGTAGGTTTATAGTCGGACTCCTCGGTAGGTTTATAGTCGGACTCCTCGGTAGGTTTATAGTCGGACTCCTCGGTAGGTTTATAGTCGGACTCCTCGGTAGGTTTATAGTCGGACTCCTCGGTAGGTTTATAGTCGGACTCCTCGGTAGGTTTATAGTCGGACTCCTCGGTAGGTTTATAGTCGGACTCCTCGGTAAGGTTTATAGTCGGACTCCTCGGTAAGGTTTATAGTCGGACTCCTCGGTAGGTTTATAGTCGGACTCCTCGGTAGGTTTATAGTCGGACTCCTCGGTAGGTTTATAGTCGGACTCCTCGGTAGGTTTATAGTCGGACTCCTCGGTAGGTTTATAGTCGGACTCCTCGGTAGGTTTATAGTCGGACTCCTCGGTAGGTTTATAGTCGGACTCCTCGGTAGGTTTATAGTCGGACTCCTCGGTAGGTTTATAGTCGGACTCCTCGGTAGGTTTATAGTCGGACTCCTCGGTAGGTTTATAGTCGGACTCCTCGGTAGGTTTATAGTCGGACTCCTCGGTAGGTTTATAGTCGGACTCCTCGGTAGGTTTATAGTCGGACTCCTCGGTAGGTTTATAGTCGGACTCCTCGGTAGGTTTATAGTCGGACTCCTCGGTAGGTTTATAGTCGGACTCCTCGGTAGGTTTATAGTCGGACTCCTCGGTAGGTTTATAGTCGGACTCCTCGGTAGGTTTATAGTCGGACTCCTCGGTAGGTTTATAGTCGGACTCCTCGGTAGGTTTATAGTCGGACTCCTCGGTAGGTTTATAGTCGGACTCCTCGGTAGGTTTATAGTCGGACTCCTCGGTAGGTTTATAGTCGGACTCCTCGGTAGGTTTATAGTCGGACTCCTCGGTAAGTTTATAGTCGGACTCCTCGGTAAGGTTTATAGTCGGACTCCTCGGTAAGGTTTATAGTCGGACTCCTCGGTAAGTTTATAGTCGGACTCCTCGGTAAGGTTTATAGTCGGACTCCTCGGTAAGGTTTATAGTCGGACTCCTCGGTAAGGTTTATAGTCGGACTCCTCGGTAAGTTTATAGTCGGACTCCTCGGTAAGTTTATAGTCGGACTCCTCGGTAAGTTTATAGTCGGACTCCTCGGTAAGTTTATAGTCGGACTCCTCGGTAAGTTTATAGTCGGACTCCTCGGTAAGTTTATAGTCGGACTCCTCGGTAAGTTTATAGTCGGACTCCTCGGTAAGTTTATAGTCGGACTCCTCGGTAAGTTTATAGTCGGACTCCTCGGTAAGTTTATAGTCGGACTCCTCGGTAAGTTTATAGTCGGACTCCTCGGTAAGTTTATAGTCGGACTCCTCGGTAAGTTTATAGTCGGACTCCTCGGTAAGTTTATAGTCGGACTCCTCGGTAAGTTTATAGTCGGACTCCTCGGTAAGTTTATAGTCGGACTCCTCGGTAAGTTTATAGTCGGACTCCTCGGTAAGTTTATAGTCGGACTCCTCGGTAGGTTTATAGTCGGACTCCTCGGTAAGTTTATAGTCGGACTCCTCGGTAGGTTTATAGTCGGACTCCTCGTAGGTTTATAGTCG
>JAUCBJ010006003.1:0-59986 GCA_032718475.1 Nemertoderma westbladi | reverse complement strand
ACTATTAATACTAAAACTATAATAAAATAATACATATAAATTTAAAGCACAAGTTATATTCAGTTTAAGTAGAAAACAATTACTGCAGCTTTTTTATTTTTGAAGGCACTTTCACATTCGATATTTTTCGTAAGGGGGTGGAGAATTTGCAAAAATTACTAAACAATATGTTAGAAATTTTTCGCAACAGGGAATCAGGGAATTGGGAATCTCTTGAATATGTATTTGAAATTTTTGTTAAAGCACCAATCAGACTCTTTCGGCAAAATTTAGTAATGGAACTGCGATAAAATTTCGTGCATAAATAACAATAAAAAAATAGTTCATCTGATGGGTAAGAAAGACCTCCTCTATTTAGCTCGGTAATAAATAAATATTGCTGGGTGTATTCCTGTGGTATGGAGTCGAATCCTATCTTGTATTGCGGAAAAGATTTTGCAATATACCCAGCCATATAAACAATGGATAAACTCTCGACTGAGCTATGTAGATGAGCTGGAGTAACATCGCTCAAACAAGCAATAATGGTATCGTCGGCATCTGTCAATTCAATATTGCATGAACCGCAATTATGGCCCTGTTCACCAAGATCAATATTCAAATCCAATCTCAGGTATAAGCTAGCTGAGTCAATACGGTGCGTCTCTACAAATTGTTGAACAGCTAGATAATAATTTCCCCCATGCGATTGCCGTATATGACCAAAATATCCTTCCAAATCATCGTCTTGGAAGAAATTAAGACAGACATATTTGTGCCTTACTGGGAGATCAGTGGTGAGTAGGAATTCTGCGAGTTCTATCATTCCTTTACAAGTTTCAACTAACCCGAGGGATGTTTGCCTGGTAAGGCATTTAAACCGCTTGTTAGAAATGCGTTTTTGTTGCTTGGATATTCGGGTTGTTCTGCCAGGAATAACATTTTGCAATGAACACCTTCCCACTAATCGCCGCTTGGCTGGAGGTTTACAGACTCTGGGTTTAACAACTTTATGAGTAATAACCCGCGGTTTGCTACCCATAAATCCAAATAATACAGACATTTTCGATAAAAATAAAAGACTTGGATGGTCTACCCTATCAATAACTTTACGATCTAAATCGTTGAAGCGAATTGCCTCGAAAGTTGTTTTAACATTAACAACCTTCCACCACTTTAGAACAATTTCTATAAATAAAGCAGTATCCGCGGTGGTAGAAGATAGACTGAGAATACGCAGCGCAGCTACTGTCTTCTCGTTGAATACACGCAGGCACAGTTTGACATTTTGTCGCTGTATTGAAGTCGGCCAAACCGAATCGTGATTAAGTTTTGTAAGTTTCAACAAGTTGGTTTTCTCAGCATTAAATAGTAGAACAATATCTGACCAACAGGCACATCGAGTTGTTTTTGAAACATCATCAGGATCAAAAAATTCAAGTTTCTGTAATTTTTCCGTTATCCAGTTATTTCTAATCAATTTAAGGAGATGCACGGTATCCTTCAGGTGTAATAACGGGGTTGGCGGGGATCGTCCAACCGGAATAGGAAAATCGTGCGCAAACTTACGATTCACATTAGTGTTGTCAGTAATAGTTGCCAATACAATACCCCCAAATTCTTCGATCGAATTAATGGCATTCTTTACAACGGTCACTTGGAATGCAGAATCTAGCGAATTAATTGGTATCATTTTTACAACAAACTTGATGTTCGTGAACAAAAACTTCACCATGAGACACAAAAGAGTCTTCGCCATTTCGTCGGGTTTGTCAAGAGCCTTGCCGTAAACCTCTCCACTGTGGTAGGTCAATTGTTCACTAACATAGACTTCATCGATTAATATAATTGAGTACTTTGATCGAGGTTGAAGTTTCGCTAACATTGATTTAATGTAATCGTTTTGAGGGACATTGCTCACCATAGAAGTTAGCGCTTGCAGGGTGCGTATTGACGGCAGTTGTAGCAAGTCTCTCAATTCAATGTATAATCGACGAGATTTAGAATACAAGTGAAACGCGGTAATTAAATCATACCTCGAATAAATTCGACGATTTTTCGGAATATTAAGTAATTCTATTTGATGAAGGATAAAGTTCCATTTGGAACGATTAGTTTCATCATCTTCTTTCTCTTCCTGGTCATGTTTAATAAATCGTATGAGTTCCTCAAGCTCACTCCACATAAGGAACTTATGTGGAGCTTATAACTTAACTTAGGCTTAACGATATTCGATAGGCGTTGCAACCAGGCTTGCAATGCAAGTGGATCAGTTGGAAAGCGATATATTGGAATTTTTGTCTCCCCTGCTCCTAGAGTTCCATCCTTGAGTTTATCGTATCCAGTTCGGCAACCTCCAACACTACATTTCCTCGGCATATTCAATATCAACTCGGCCTTATACAATTATACAAATTGCGACAACCAGAATACAGGAATACAGCAATATCAGAATTTACTTTAAGGCAGCTAGCTATTCAATAAGCCATGCCTACTTTCGGCCTACCCACCCCGTACCCGCTAACCTGTCTACTTTATGACTTTATTAATTAGCTAATTAGCCGCAGAACTGTTAGGCTAGGCCTATTGCTGTAATGAAACAGTAAAAGCCAGAAAGCTGAAATTCATTATACTGTTATATCAGCAACAGGTGCCTGACTGCCTGAGTACCGGTACTGTTATACACAACAGCGCAAACTGGTACAGAGAGAGCACTGCCTGAGTGCTGCACTAGCTGATGCGTAATTTTAGTAATCTTGTGTGATTTAAAATCTTAGGTATACACACTCCCACTTTAATAAAAATGTTCAGCCTCCAATAATTGGAGGCCAATTCTCGCTGCATGACCTGTTATTTAGTACACCTTGGGTTAATAATAACTCTAGACCCCCCCCCCCCCCCATTCTCTCCATTTGATAAGAATACAAAAGCGTAAAGATTTACCCATTAACGGGTTCATAACTTATTAATCTGACTGTTACAACATAATCATTTCCATAGTAACAACAGAATAACGCCTTCCACTCTACCTAAACCGAAAGTAAATCTATAACTGCATTGATTCTAATGAAAGTTGGCTGTTTGATCTATATAACCTGCTGGAGGGTATGTTGGGGACATCGATGGGTCGGGAGGCGACCGAACTGTTATAGTTCCACTTCGGGTAGACCCGTTTATATAGATTCATAAGGACCGTGTCCTGGGAGCTCAGCTGTTTGTCGAACAAACACTTCATGTGTCCGTGGGTCCCCAGGGGCTCCGCGATGTGGCCCCGTCTGCCCCATTTGGTGCGCAACTCCACCGGTTTAAACCAGTTGATATCCGCGGGATTAAAGAACATGTAGCGAACCACGGCGTGGCGCTTATTTACCTTGAAGGGATGGCCGCTGAGCACCAAACGTTTAACGACGACGCGATCGGGGTCGACCGATAGAACCGAGCCGGAGGCGACCAGAGTCAACCCGCCGTCGACCTCCTCGGGGGGTTTAAACATAAGAACGGGAGCGGGTGGGAAGGTAACCGGGGCGAACAGCGTCGCGACTACGGTGTCCCCCGCTCTAAAGAACCGCTCCAACTTGTGTTTGTTACCGAGGGTGTGCTGCGAGTAGATAGGCGCCGCCTCCAATCTACGGCCTCCGATAACAAAGATCATAGACTCTTTAGACCTGATCGGGTCTTTATAGAACTCAGTTCGTTTTACCAACAGGTTTACTACCGACATCTTCCGCTCGTGCGGCAGTAACCCTTGGGTTACTAAAGGGACTTGTGGTTCCAGACTGTCGCAGTAACTCCTGGGAACCTTGTCTACGTAGATAGTAACGTAGGAACCTACAGCCGCCACAGTGGCGGCGTAGGAACCTACAGACGCCTCAGTGGCGCCCGAAGTAGCGACGACATGTCGTCGGAAGCGAGTAAAGTTATCGAACTTAAATATTCTAGAATAATCGGACGGGAGATTCTCTTTGGGGTCCCAGTGGGAGGTGCGGAAACTCTTCAACCCTCGGAACTTAGCGAATCGAACCCGGGCCGGGATGTCCCGGGGGGTGTCAACCTCGTCGGGGAACATCGAGTCGAGTCG
This sequence comes from Nemertoderma westbladi, assembly GCA_032718475.1. NCBI lineage: Eukaryota > Metazoa > Xenacoelomorpha > Nemertodermatida > Nemertodermatidae > Nemertoderma > Nemertoderma westbladi. The sequence goes on along the minus strand of JAUCBJ010006003.1, from coordinate 55,929 downwards.
CTCCTGTTTGTAGCGCTCGTAGGGTTCGTCGTCATGTGGATCAACCTCGTAGTCGGACTCCAGTTGGAATCCCATGGTCTCCTCCTCGCTCGATACGGTACCGGCTTCCTCAGACACATCATCAGTGGGTTCTATACCCCGCGTAGGTACCCACTCATCCTCCTCCCCACTGCTCCCCTCCCCACTGCTCCCCTCTCCACTGCTCCCCTCACCACCGCTCCCCTCTCCACTGCTCCCATCCACCTCCGCCCCCACCCACGCGGCCTGGTACTCACTAGTCCCCCTAGGAACCCGCCGTGTCTCCGCTTCCTCCATCTCCGCCACCGTCGGCCACGTCTGCTCCCCTCCCAACGGATCCACCTCAGCTTCCGCCATCAGACTCTCCTGTTTGGCTGGATCGGGACGGATTAACCCGCCAATAGACCCGCTAACAGACCCACTAGCGGGCGGTGAACCGCTTAGCAACTCCAACCCAGACAACTGGAACTCTCCAGCCCCGGGTAGATTAATCAACTGGTTAACCGACAACCCTCGACCGCGAACGAACCCAGTGAGTTTCAAAGTACAACAATCATTGGATTCACTAACCATCTCGCTACCCCCACTAGACTCTCCTCCATCCAACACCTCAACCTTTTGAGCCCAGATGTAACTCCTAAGGCCCCGATGTTTAATCACTTTCTGCTTATGTGAACTCAAATTCGCCAGTAGGATAGAAACCTCTGAGGCGGTGTCAACGGAATACAGCCGTTCTATTTTAGGTACCTTTTTCTCGAGTTGTTTTTGAATAGATTTTTTCAAATCAGCTCGTTTTTTTAATTGAACCTCTTGGAGACCCTGGACGCAGTAAAGAGAAGTCGGTAGACCTAAATAAAGGACGCAATTAATAGCAAATAACCCGAAGTCACTGAAATTCTCAGAGGCCTGACCAATGAAAATAACGGTGTCGCAAATTCTAAAACCTTCCAGAACAGTGTAATTATTTCCATGAATACAATGTATTATAGAAATGCACTGTTTGAGGCGCGAAGAGTAAAATGTGAGGGAGTTGGGAAGGTGATCGATGGGTTTAATGGAGTGGCTGTCGTCCGATAATAAAAGCGATTCGGTGAAGGATTTAGTGTCTACAGATCCGTTTAGTGGCACAACTAGAACCACAAGAGGTGCTGAGTTAACGCCACCTACACTACGCTTAATCGCTATTACCTTTTCGCGTTTATTTTTACGGATCTGGGCAGCCTGGTGTTTGCGTTGCTGTTTGTTTAATTCTCTTTTGTTTCGTTTCGTCACGGATTTGGCATCGACCTTCCCACCGGTTGCCGACTCGGACATTCGCTTGCTACAATGACGTCCGGTTTTATGTTGTTTGTTTTGTTGTTTCAAAGGACCGGGTTTATGAGGAATCTGTCCCATATTAAAGTCGCCACCACCAACTATAGCCATTGCGTCGGTTCCACTTACTGACTGACTGACTGACTGATGAACAAGGCAGCAAGTTGCAGACAGACTTGCAGACAGACAGATCGATTGGCTATGTATGTATGTATGCAGGTATGTAATTATGTATGATGTAAGTACCGGTTACCGGTCCGGTTAGTCTGTAGTCGGATCTAGGCATGCTGCAGTAGGGCCTAGGCCAGTTATAGTTCATATGCGTACCTCTGGTATTTTCGTATTGCAAAAAGACTATAAGTATGAAATACCCTATGTTATTGAGATATTGTTTATTGTTTTGGTTAGAAAAGCCCACCACTGTAACCTGCTCCTTTCCGTTAATTAAGTAATGGAGATTAGTTTATTGTTTTGGTTAGAAAACACCACCACTGTAACCTGCTTATTTTGCCAGAGGTACGCATATGATCGATAACCCCTAGGCCTACTGATGTTGCTATACTGCACTGGGTTTTGTTGTGTTTATTTACACAATAATTTTTTTGTCCGTTAAAATCACTTCTTATGTCCGCTGATTTGGACATTTTATGTCGCATGAAATTTATGATTTTAGGTTCCCTGCTACCGGTATCTCCGCTGCTGTTCTCCTAGGCTACTGTATCAATCACCGGTATCACTATAGAACATAGAACAGTATAATTGTAGGTAAAAAGCTTAGAAATAATTTATACTGCATCATATACTACATTAAGGGGTGTAAACGATAGATAGATTTATTTATACATTATGTAAAAACAATAACAAATACACCAAACAATGTACTGGTATAAAGGTATTGTTCAACATAACATATAGGATTACCCCTAAAGCTTTGCAGCTTATTACCAAGGGGGTCCTTTATGTTACTTGGATAAACGCTACGCCGACTACGCCTCCATGAGGCTGCCAAAGTACAAGATTATGCACTAGCTGGTCCTCACGGCGAAAGCAATGTCAAGTAATGCGGAGGCGATTTTGTTATAGTGTCAAGCTTGGGGGAACCAATGAGACACCTCCAATGTTATATAGTGTCTGGTTGGAGATGTGTGCATTGTACTTGACACAATGAACCCGGCGTAGCATTCTTGTGAATGTGCCATCCAGAGATTTGGTGTCCTCAGCAGTTAGAGCCCAGCATGGACTCCCATAGAGGAGTACTGGAACTACTGCTGCTCTAGATAATCGGACCTTAAGTTTCCGATTAAAGTCTAGAAAGTCTAGATCAGTTAGGTACTTCCCAGTGAAAAATGCGCATGCGTATCGCAAGTGATTTTAAAACGTCATGCGTTTTTATTGCGGCTCAATAAATAGCGATAAACTCTTGTGATTCGCATATGATTCACATGTAAAATAAGGAAGCGATTCCACGCATGCGATTCACAACTTATTTTACGCGTGTGATTCCGTGCATGAAAATCGCATGCGAATCACACCTCATTTAACGCTTATTTTACGCATGTTTTACACCATGAGAATATCATGCGTTAATTCCCATGTGAATCGCATGTTTTTAATTACACTAAAGATTATTAATTAAAATAAAGTTGCCTATCAAGAAATAAATAGTTTTAAAATATAAAATTGATGAATACGAATTATATAATATGGCTGTCGAATACAGAGGTTATATTAATATATTTTATAGAATAGAAAATTATAGGGAATAGTTAAAAGTGTATCATGGTTATTCTAATAATAATTTCTAGTATTGATTCATACAGCATGTCTTGTAAAAGCTTTTGCGGATATAACAAGTCATTTTTCTCCGCAATGAACTGTGTAGTTGTTTTAGCGGACATAACAAGCCATTTTCTCCGCAATGTACCCTGTAGGTGTTTTAGCGGACATAACAAGCCATTTTCTGCCGCAATACGCCTAATACTCTAAAAGACTGGAACTCCGATGACGAAATCTGTCAGCTGATTTACTGTACACGTGGAGCCTCTCTTTGTTCAGGCTCGGCCAATCAGAAAGATTTTCATTTTATCTTGTACAGAGGCCTACGGAAAACCGCGCAATGCATAACGGTTTTTGTTTACCTTTTCTGAGCCTCAGAACATCGGCTTGGAAATTATTTTTCTGTGGTTCTGTAGAGGTTTCAGACTTTGGCCAACATTAGACGGCGTTGATTATAAGAACGTAAATCTATTATCTGCACCTGGCTGCATCTACTAACTCGGCACCTACCGACATCCTGTCAACTGGCAATCAATGCATTACGACTGCACTGTGCAACTGTGCAACAAACCATAACATCTGATGAAACAACTCCAAACTGTGCAAACTGCAAACTGCACTCACTCAATCCTATTCACCGCATTATTTTACTGCTGTTTACTGTCTGTTATTAATTGTTATATGTTGATGGATATGTTGTTATATTTGGAGAATACCGATAAATAATCATAAAACCCCCAATCTTCTTGATTACTGAAGGTAAGAGAGACCGGTTACCGGTAGCAATTGCGACTTACATTATAGTGGTTTTAGTGTGAATTAAATGCTATTTCATAATCCCTACATGTGTCAGTTGCTATCCTCCTTATATATGGTCAAATTCAGTGACGGTCGGCAGATCAGTGTGCAGCAGCGTGAAGTCGTATGCAGCAGTGTGACAGATAATAAAGCATGTCCTAAAGAATGCGCTATTTACGAAAATCAGTAGCCATCCCGTTGTGTTTAGTATAAGTCATTGCGCCACGTCCTAAAGGAACTGTTAATATTTCCCCGAAAGTGAATAATAATATTGTCAGAGATTATATAGTAACAATCAATCGAATAATACAGTAGGTCTGCAACGCAATAACTTCAAAGCACCCGAACCCAGTCTCCCTTAACTGTGGGTGAATGATCGCGCATAGACTGGCGTCGGCTAATGTTACTTCATGTGCATTAAATAATTGTTATAGGCTAAAGTCGATTTATAAACAAGAGGACACCTAAAATTGGCAGGTTAAACTGCTAAAGGTCTGAAAGCGCGAACAATAATAGATTTCAGATTCTTTATTGCACCGTAGGCAATAAAGTCGAAGGTACCGGTCGAACGGTAAGCTGTAGGCCTAACTGCCCAACTGCCCGAACCGGTACTTACAGGTACAACAGTATTATTCGATTTTGAGAATTATATACCGGTAGGTCTTGATATTTAATCAGGGACTGCAGCCCTGGTTTTTTATTGGGATTTTACTTATTTCTGTCAGTTTTATTTATCTGTAAGTAATATTGAGCAGAAGGCGTATAAGCCTGCTCAGATTGTATAAATAATTTGTAGGCTGGATTGTTGTCTGACTGTTGTTGGGTCTGAAGAGATTGCAGTGTGTGTAGAGTGTATGTCCGATAAAGTACTAGTTAGGAAGGTGGGGGCATCCAGTGCTGTAAGGTAAATCCCCCCGAAAGAATAAGTTGTACTACTAGGTTAGAACGCATACTAACTAACCATTTCGGAGTCTGCATATACTGTAGTTTATTTAGGCTTGATAGTAGTCTGCCAGCGTTTGGTCTGTATTTTGTTTGTATAGTCTGCACGGGTAGTGTAATATTTATTATTCAGAGTCTATGCGAGTATTCGCAACCTACGGTTTATTCCTACAGTAATTGTGCTTGTTATACATACCGTTATAGTTAAATTAACCCAGGTACTACATCAGGGCTGCTTGGCGTAGGTAAAGACTGGTGATTTTATGCTCTAGTCACTCCAGCAGATACCGTGGTTCTTTTAGCTGTACAAGTATATTTAACTGTTGGTTATTTGTTGTATAAGTACTTGTACCTAATTTAGGGTTTAGTGTACAGTACTTTCCGAAGGTAATTAGTGTGTAGGCAGTATATTTGTGTTGTAAAGTGGTTAATAGGCACGTTAGCTCTGGTTGACTGCGGTAATTAACTTCTAGGTAAGGACACTCCAGATACATAACGTAGTACTTATAGAGCTGTAGAGCTAAAGGCTATAAGTCGTCAGACGGTGGTATTTTCTTATCTGGACAACGCAATTTATTTACTACTGCTTAATTATTTTCAAATACCGTAGTTTCCTGTCCGTTTGTAAGAACCAGAAATTCTAGCCCCTTGTTAGGCTGGTTTGTAGATTTCCTGTAAAATTACCCTGAAATTTGTATGTGTAATTTTGGTGTTTATTTAGAGATTGTAATCTCACACAGTAATTGTATGTAATTTGTAGTAATAAGTAACTTAGTCAAGTATAATTATTTGTTTTAGTGTCCAACAAGTAGCACTCCACTGAGAGCGTTCAGCTTCTGTGTAGTGTCTCCTTACCAGAAATAATAACATTTATTTCAAACATTGACAAAAACCCATTATACGGGTATATATGAACATATTATAAATCAACTCAAACCGATTTATAAAATAGTAGGCCTGTTATACATCAATTGGGTCTTAGTATCAGTTGAGCTACTGCTTAATAACAGCAATAAAGTAAAGGAAAGTAACCCTAAAATTCAGAAATTCAGTCATTATAAAATAATTGACATACCGGTATTTACAATAGGCTTATTATATTTATTTCTATAAATTTAAGCTGAAATTATATACCGGTATTCTGTAATTAATCCTCGTCTATAATCATACTTATATATACTATAAGTGTATGCTGTATACCGGTATTTACGGTAGGCCTATTATATATATTTATATAAATTTATGCTGAAATTATATACCGGTATTCTGTGACAAATCCTAGTCTGTAATAATACTTATATATACTATAAGTGTATACCGGTATTCTAATATATTAAATATATCGCGTTACATTGAGTAACGGTATCGGTAATTGATCACTAGGCTTGCAGTTGATACTGAATTACTAGACTTACTTTAACTGTCGTTATAGTAGTAGGCATTCAACTGTACAATCAAACATGGCTGACACAAAGCAAACTCTGTTAGATAGTCTCCTAGAAAGAACAGTCTGCGACTCAGACAGGAGTGCAGAACATCTGAGACCGAAGTCCAAGTCCCCTCCTACTGTAAGAAAGGTCATCCCTTCAGTAGTCGTATCAGACCCTAGGCTAGTAGAGCACCGCCGTAGGTCTATCATAGGCACTCGGGCTCAAGTCAAGCGGGACCATGAGGCAGCTGTTAAACAGCAGCAACACCCGAACCGAGAACTTATTTCTCAGCGGCCCGATAGCTCCAGTAGTTCAGATACGGTAGAGTTGACACCCGAGCGCAGAGCAAAGATGGCAGAAGCGGTTTATTCGGATCCACTTCTCATTCTTCCTGAAGCTGTACTCACTAGGGTATTGATTGCAGTGGAGGAATATCAAATCGATTGGGCGAGAAGTAAGCGATCGACCAAGGACAGTTATGCGGGATACACAATGGAGGAACTGAAGTCTATTGTCGAGACGCAATGGAACTTCCCCGGACCCGGACTCCCGTTTAACTTATCTGAAGCTGCCTGGGAGGACTTATACAGGATGGGAGTGGTAAAGGACACTAGAGATCCAGCTGTGTGGAAGAGGTCGGCAGCAGGATATGTACAGGGATTCTTCAGCTCTTTGGAGCGATTAGAGGAACAACTGTTTCAACAACCCCAAGGACCTCAAGAGCAGGGAGAGCTGCTTTATCAAGTTCGAGAACGAATATTAAGGATCAGACTAATCCTTTCGGCCTTTGAGGAAGCCTCGAAGAGAAGCCAAGACACGTCGTTGCAAGTTGCCATAAAGACTTGGTTCCAACGGGTGAGTCTTAAAGTCCAAGGAACGACCCAATGGAAAATTCAGCTAACTGAGCGCACGACCCACGGAGAATCAACACACGCTACCTTTTCTCAGGTGGAAAGCGAAGCGACATCAGAGAAACCTCAGAAGAAGGAGGCCATTGACATCTATCTGTCGGACTATCAACGATTTATAGGTGACAAAGAGTTAAGGAGATGGCTAGCTGGACTTCACCCTAATAGTGAGGGAGCCAAATTTGTGCTAGACTCGTTAGATGCGGAAAGGTTAGCAGCGGATCAAGCTAAATTTGATGAAAGAATCCGCATCGTTAGGGTCCAAGAAGAGCAGCTAAAGAAAAGGCAGATAGAAGACAGAAAGGCAGCGGCATCAGCGGCGGCAGAAACTGAAAGAAAAGCGGCAGCGGCGGCGGCAGAAGTTGAAAGAAAAGCGGCAGTTGCATCGGCAGAAGCGGAAAGAAAAGCGGCAGCTGCAGCGGCAGAAGCGGAAAGAAAAGCGGCAGAAGCGGAAAGAAAAGCGGCAGAGGCAGTAGCAGAAGCGGAACGGAGGGCATCTGAAGAGACAGCCCAACTAGAGTTGGAAAATCTTCAAGAGAAGCAAGATTACTTAAATAAACAGATAACAGCTAGTCAGATGTGCAGATGATAAGTCGATCTACTCCCAAGAGACAGGGATTTACATCATCTGATGAAGGCAATACCACAGATCCTAAAGGCGGAGGAAATAGATCTCGTTCCAACAGTCGTAGAAGAACGCCCCACCATCAGAAATTGCCTAATTTGCCCCCATCTGTGAGAAGGCAACTAGCTAGTGTAGACTTAGGTAGTACAGAGCACACAGAACAAATTATTAGAGTAGAAAGACTCCCTACTATAGTAGATGAGCATGAAATAATTAGGCCTGTTCTCGAAGCCACCCCCTCTGTAATAGAGACCCCTGTACTTCCAGAACCTAACTCTAAATTCCCTTTGCACAGTACTAAACTACCTGTGTCCAGTAGAATAGCCCCTGAATCTGTCCCAGTCCTGGACGCCGAGCGAGACATCAATGATTTGTCGCCCGTCGTCCCTCGTCTACCCGCTACTATGTTGGCGGCTCCCGCTTCGGTGGTAGAGTGGGTGGATGAGCGACGGCGGGGGATGGATCTCCTGCTCGGATAATTGGAGGAAAATCGATTACGTTCCTCCCAGCACGTCTGAGAAATGGAAGGGACTGTGCAGCAGTTAAAGGGAACAGTAAGAGAGGGTAGGTTAGAACTGCAAGAAGTGCAGCAGAGTATCGCGTTAGAACGCGATAAATTAGTAAATATACAAAGGGGTATACCACCACCCCCTGTAACAATGTGTCAACCTGTTAGGTCTGAAGTATTTCACGCGCAAGGTGTCAAGAAGAAATCAGTGAGGGAGAGATCACACCTGAGGGAACACCATACTCCTCAGACAACGACGATATTACCCAATTATTTGACGAGGAAAATACAATCGACCTCCTCACTGAAAGTGAAGCTTGGAGAAACCAAGTGCACCTTTGCCATCTCATCCATCATGGCGGACAACTCGACTACAATGACGAGCTAAATGAGGTGATAGATTGACACAACGCTAAGATTTGCGACGAACACGCCGTACGATTCTTTACTCAAGAAGCTGTAGAGCCTAATTCCTACGACAAAGCACTATCGGTCGAGGAGGAAAGAGCCAAGCAGATCCAGGAAACGACTACAAGTTTTCTTAAAGATCAAGGTAGGTATGAGATTGGTCTGCCATTCCGACGGCGAGAACCCAACTTTATAAATAACCGACCCTTGGTGGAGAAGAGAATCGTGCAACTACATCGACACCTTACGGAAAATGCTTCAGCTAAAGAGATGTATAAGACCCAGCTGAAGAAATTCATCGATAAGGGATACGCGGAGCGAGTACCGGAAGAAACACCCATAACTGAGAGAACGTATTATCTAACACATCATTACGTTCCCAAACCCAGTAAACCCAACAAAGTCCGGGTAGTATTTGACGGCTCCGCCCTTTACATGGGCCAATCCCTTAACTCTGAGTTGTTGCCGGGACCCAACTTACTCCAATCCTTGTTGGGAATACTCTTAAGATTACGGCAATATTCGATCGCCTTCGCCTCGGATATAGAGGGCATGTTCTTACAAGTTAAGGCGCTGGATAGGGATCGAGACAGCCTACGATTTCTGTGGTGGCCTGAAGGAGACCTCAACCAAAAACCGGTGGAGTACTGGATGACCATCCAGGCTTTCGGGATCATCTCGAGCCCCTCGAACGCTTGTTCAGTAGTGCGCACCACTGCTGATGACAACCGAGACGCCTTCTCTAAAGCGGTTATCGACAACATCAAATGGGATATATACATGGACGATAATTTAAAGTCCCTCCCATCGGTGGAAGAAGCCATTGATGTTGCCAAGGGAACGGTAGAGTGCTTGAAACGCGGTGGATTTCGACTAACTAAATTCACAAGTAACTCCCGTGAGTTTCTGGAATCGATCCCGGTAGAAGACCGAGGAGTTAAAGATCTGGACCTAATCAAGGACGATCTTCCAGAAACCAAGACGCTTGGTTTGAAATGGGACACGGAGAGAGATATCCTGTTTTTCCAGCTAAAACAGCGAGATAATCCAGTTCAAACTAAACGGATTTGTCTAAGTATCCTGAGCACTTATTTCGATCCATTGGGATTTATTAGCCCAGTTATATTGGTTGCTCGGAGCTTAGTGCAACAAATGTGGCTTGAAAACCACTCGTGGGACGATCCACTTAAGGGAGAACTACTAAAGAAGTGGATGAAATGGGAAGACTCTCTACCATCCATCGAGAACTTTACGATTTCCCGTTCCTATTTTGGTCACGTTCTCCCCACGTATTCCTATCAACTCCATGTGTTTGGAGACGCCAGCGATATGGGAATAGGTATAGTAGCCTACCTGAGGGTTGAAACTCCGGATGGAATTAAAGTTGCCTTGGTTACCTCTAAGGCCTTGATAAACAACAAGCTACGAGTTCCTCGAGCAGAGTTAAAGGCAGCTCTATACGCTACAGCCATCGGCCGGAATGTCACAGAACAGATCGACTATCCACTGGAGAAAACTGTCTATTGGACTGATGCTTTACTCGTTTTGGAGTATATAACCAATGAAGTCTGTCAGTTCAGCGTCTTCATTACCAACAGAGTAGCCATTATACTTAGTCGCACTAGTGTAGATCAATGGAGACATTGCCCTGGGACGATTAATCCAGCCGACATCGCCTCCAGAGGAGCAACTCCTCAAGAACTGATAGATACTCCGGACTGGTTAGGTGGACCCGACTTCCTAAGTAAAGAAGAAGATGAATGGCCTCCTCATCTTACCACGGCTGAGATTATACAAGCCAAGGGAGGGGAGAAAGTCAAACCTAAAACCCGGACGAGTAAATCGAAGTTATTTAAACCCGTGATAGATCTGTCTGTGCTACACATTTCCGGGGACGACGCTGTGAATCTAAACTCCCCCGCCACAAATAAGTCTGTTGTGGAAATCAGAGAGAGAGACTGGAAATCTGGAACACCAGACGTCTCGCAGGGACTCTCACCTCTCCTGCAGAGAGTGATACATCACTATAGCTCCTGGAATTGGCTTTGTAAGGCCGTCGTATATTTAAAGCGATGCTTCCATCATCACTACTCCAGGACGAAGATCGCTAGTGATATCGCTCCACTGACATCTGCACAGGTTCATGCTATTAAAGATCTTCCCCAATACAAAGTATCAGATAGGTTTCTGACGGAGAAGATCCGCTACCAGGAGCATGAAGAAACCAATAAGCAGATACTGAGACTCCTGCAATGCTATGAAGATTCCGATAAGAATTTCCTGTTGTTGAGAAATCTGCAGATACGCTTAAGGGATCGTTTCTCTAGCACAATGATAGATGGGTTGATACGTGTTGGAGGGAGACTAACTAATGCTCCACTATCCTTTGACACTAAGTTTTCCATACTCATTAGAAATCTTGAAATACAAATCAAGATGATTGTAGATGTTCACAGTAAGCTTTACCATGCTGGTAGAGAACGAGTTCTTAGCGAAATTCGAACTCGCTATTATTTCCATAAACCGCGTAGAGCTCTGAACCAAGTTCTTAGGAACTGTATACCCTGTAGGAAAGCATTCAGTAGGCCTTTAACACAGCGAGAGGCAGAATTACCTAGGGAACGAGTAAGCTTCTATGAACCACCCTTTACTAATACCGGTGTGGATTTATTTGGCCCTATTGAAGTATATCGTGCTAGGACTATAGTCAAGCGATGGTGTGTCATCTTTGTCTGTATGACTTGTAGAGCGATCCATCTAGATATGGTGAACGATCTATCTACCAACAGCTTCATACTGAGTTTACGAATGACAGATCGCTCGCTTTGGAACTAGCAACACGATGTGTTAGCTTATCCAATTCCGCTAACACCCCACAAAGTAAGCCGTTAAGCAATATTGGGGGCCACGAGGTTGGGTAATCAACCACTCGTGCCATCCCAACAAAGTGGGAAGGAGAAACACACAATAGGGGTCAGGGGCCATACCCCTGACAGAGAGAGAATAGCGGGAGTGAAGGGGAAACACTCCAAAGGGCGCCAACAGGGATATCAGCCAATGGGGGGGCAGGCACCGGCTAGGTACTGTAACAACGGCCAAACCGTGCAATATATTATTAGGTATCAGTAATCAGTTATTCAGTTATCTCATTTGTGTCAGTCGGTTAGCTAGGGTAGAGCGGAGACTTCTAAGACCGTCCTCGCCTACCACCATTACCTGTACATACTATACTTCAATTGCAATATATTACACCATTTATACTATATCCATTTAACGTTTATATTATACATATCAGAGAATCAATAACACCAGAACTCTCAAACTCTTTCCACACAAACGGCGGGGATGCGTACTTTGAACAACCGCGGATAAACCGGGATCCTCCTTGGATCCCGTCACAGTCTTAGAACTAGCATCTACCAGCCACCGATCTAAAGCAAGGACAGGATGAGCGACATAACGCCAACGCGGACCCCGGACGAAGAACTAACGATCCGCGAGGCCGCGACCAGACGGTACAGGCCCACGACGCCGGACCCATCGGTAACGGGTCATCCGGCAGTTCAAGATGAGGGGGGCCGTCTGGAGCCAGAGGTCGAGTCGAGAGGAGCGGGAGTCGAGTTGAGAGAAGGAGAGGGCGAGCTGGAAGGAGAAAGAGACGAGTCGACACACGACGACGGTCGACGTGCCGATGTCGCCGGCCAGCCACAGGCCGAGGGCGATGGACGGCCCACCGGAACGGCGACGGTGGGGCCGCCGGTACGACGTCGGACCCGGAGAGATGAAGGAGAGGTCGGCGACGAGGACGTCGGGGTTTCTGATCGACTTCGACGGGCCTACAACGCGACCCGGAAGCTACTTAAGGAGGCCAAGGAGGGGGCGAGAATAGACGAGGTAAAGTTGACACAAGGACTAGGTGAGTCGGATAAACATTTTAGTTATCTAATGCGCTTTGGGCAGAGAGAACTGGCCAAGGAGAGAGCGAGAGGGGTTGCCGAGGAACTGTGTGATTTATGGTGGTGTAGGGGTATGCAACCTAGTGTAGTGTACATAGGGCCATACTTAGTCGATGCCCAGGGTATAAAATTAGTGGGTTGGAGGAGACCTGAGGAGGGCGAATCCGAGGTTAACCCCGAGGATTCGGTCTCGTCGGTCGGAGGGAATTCCAATTCCGGGAGGCGGGGGAGAGTCAGTAGGACGGGAAGGCGGAGTGAATCCGTCACAACCGATAAGTCTGCTACATCGTCCGTAAAAGGAAGACGGGTGAGGGAAATAAACGCAGTTTACCATCTCGAACTGATAGCGCAGGGCCAGAGAGAGGTAGAGAGACAGTTAGAGGAGGGGAGAGCGCTATTAGAGAAAGAGATGGAACTGATTAAAGAGACCGGAGAGAGGGCCGAGAGAGCCGCGAAAAGCTTTAGGGAGAGTGAGGAAATAGGGAGGAAGGAACAAGAGGAGCGTGAGGCGAGAGAGGAAAGTGAGCGTAAAGAGCGCAAGGCGGAACGAAGGGAGTGTGAGGCGAGAGAGGAGAATGAGCGTAGAGAGCGCAAGGCGGAACATAAAGAGCGCGAGGCGAGACGGAGGGAGAGAATTGAGAGAGAGAAGGAACTGGCCGAACAGAGTGCACGGGAGAGTCGGGAAATGATAGCAGATGGGAGGCGTATGCGGGATGGTTTACATGCCCGCCTAGGGGGGTTAATTCAGCACCAAACCAGACAGCAGCGCATACTGAAATTGGCGCGATTGGGGTTGTCAGAGAGTGAGGCTGGGTCGAGTGCTCTCGAGGAGCCAAGGCCCGAGGAAACATTTATTAATACCCCACTTACAGGAACCGCACGACAGACCCGAGACTGGTGTGACCGTACGGGTGGGGGGGGGGGTAATAATAATACTACAGTAGACGACGTTAATATTAATAGTACCGTATTGGATAACTCTAACCAAACTTTTATTGCAGGAAATATTTTACCTAGTAGTAGTAATTTAAATTTAAATCCGAATAATCCAAATAATCTAAATAATAATCTGAATTCGAATTTCCAAAATAATTCAAGTTACGAATTGCGCAAAATAATCCGAATAACTTTATTTTGAACGAAGAAAATAATTCCGTTTCTAATTTGGGTGCACAAAATAATTTAACTGGGGTGTAGTATTTAATTGATTTAACCAATAACGGTACCTGTGGTGCTATTAATGTGAACGCGTCGGGCGTGTATAGCCCGGAAGCCAGCCTGATGGACCGCGTAGTTAACGAGCCAGAGGTGGCGGGGTTGAGTCAACCCGAGGTGGGCCTGGTAGGCCACGTAGTTAGTAGGCAGGAAGCGACGGGGTTGAGTCAACCCGAGGTGGGCCTGGTAGGCCACGTAATTAGTAGGCAGGAGGTGGCGGGGTTGAGCCAACCCGGAGTAGGCCCGGTAGGCCAAGTAGTAGTGGGGAGAGAGGCAGGGGTAAGCGAACCCAGCCGTAGTAGAAACATTGTGTCGACTGGAGAGGGGTGTAGAAGTGAAGTAAGAGGTAGCGGCATGATATGTGGCGAGTGGGGGGGGGGGGGGGCTGCAGGAGTCCCACAACGGGAAGTTAATGGCGAGTGGGGGGGGGGGGACTACGGGAACCCCACAGCAACAGGTTAGTGGCGAGAGGGGGGGGGGGCAGAGAGTGTCCCACAGGCATCGGCGGATAATGCGCGGGCCGCATTAGGTAAATCGCAACACCCGGCGACGGAGAGTGATAGGGGGATTGCGAGTATCCCCAGCGGCGTGCGATCGAGCAGAGAGAGGCAGGTTGACGTCGCGAGAGGGCGGACGGAGCGTCGAGCCCGATCAGAAGAGGGAAGAAGAACAGTGGAGTTTAACTGGGAGGTCGACGAGAGATCTCACGAGCGGGAATACTGCACTGAAAGGAGAAGAAGAGAAGACAGTAGGAGAAGTATCGCCGCAAACGATAGGAGAGCGAGGATGGACAGCGAGCCATCGGTAGTCAAGATGGAAAGAGAGTGTCGGTGGGGTCGAACTTCGGGAGATTGCCGTCGTCCTGGAGAGACGCGACCTGACGAGACGCATTACGCGTCGAGAGAGGGGTACACAATGTACCGGTACGAAGACGAGAGCAGTAGAGGGGGTCGAAGAGAAACTTCCCGATGGGATATACCTACCGATCGAGAATACGGTAGCCGCGGGGAGGATTATTCGAGAAGAATAAACTTCGATCCCGAGCGACACATACAGACTGTAGGACATACTGTAGGCCTTACTGCACATACCATAGGCCATGCTGACAGGAATAATGTAGGCGATAGGATAGCGCGGACGACGGAATTAAACCCGGAAGTCGCAGAGTACATACCGGCAGGTAGGCCAGAAGATGATAGGCCTATACCGGTACCAGCACAGCAGTATGACTACAGCATGCAGGGACATAACATATACCCAGGGGAGGGGGAAACTATTGCGGATAGGTGCATGGGCCCCAATATATTAACATCAACCCCAGTACCAAACATACCGGTGGGGGGGGGGGGGGGGGGGACAGGGTGACATTCCCCCATCACAATTTCAACAATATACCCCGATAGGAGTAAGAACAACGAGACCTTTGGATGAAAATAGGTCATGCGACACAGAAATATGGAGGGGGCCGCTACCCCCAATGATATACCCAAGCCAGAGGAAGACAGGAAATAGGACGGACGGACCGCACCTAACAGGAGAAACTATACAACATCCATCGAACCCATTGGAAGCGCAGGCGATGGGAATGGCCACGTTAATCGATGTGCTAAAGACAAGGATCGAGCTACCACCAGTGGAACCATTTAAATTCGATGGGAGTAGGCCAGAAGAATATCTACAGTTTCGGCGCATGTATAGTAACGAAATACTAACAAAGAACTTGACGCAGGCGGAGTGCCTAAAATATCTCCAAGTATACACAGGAGGCCCAGCATACGACATCGTGAGGCAATACCAGGGTATAGAGGGCGGCTTCACGACGGCATGGCGGGCATTGGACAGGGAATACGGGCACCCGGCCAAGATCATCCGGCAAACCCTGAGAGGCATAACATCGGGTGGCCTACAGGATAGTCCCGTTAGCATTAAGACATTCGCGAACAAGGTCGAGAAGGCGCTAATCGTGTTAAAGACGCTAGACGCGCCATACGAACTCAACGCGTCCAACAACATCACCACGATAGCGCAGGCACTACCGATGTGGCTGCGCAACAAGTGGAGGAAGATCGCTTTCTCCACTCGAGATAGGAAGGGTGTGGAACCGGGTTTAGAAGAAATGTCGAGCTTCTTAAACTACAAAGCTGAACTAATAACCGACCCAGTCTATAGTGAGGACAGCCTGGGAAAGGGACCAAGAACCGATTACCATAGGCCGAAACCAGAACACAACACGTCAAACGCATTACCAAAGCTCAGGCAATCATTGCCATACGCAGCGACGCAGGGGACTGCAAGTCCACAGGTAGCCGAAGGTAAGACCACACCATGGAACGGACAGGGGAACAATAACAACACAAATAAATATAACCCTAGTACGTCCAGTAGGCCGAACCCAAACAACAAGAATAGTAGGGACTTGGGTGCAAATGCAACTGCGATACGCAATGCACTGCATAAGGAGGGCTACAACCCAAAGAGCAAATGCCCGCTACATACAAATGCGCTTCATCACAAACTATGAACTGCAGGTACTGGCAAGCGCTACCCAGGGAAGATCAGGTAGAATATGCGGCGAGAAATGAGATCTGCTCGCGATGTGTGATGAGTGGACATAGAGCTAGGCAATGCAAGGAGACGCCAGTCAAGTTCGGTCAAAGGAAAGGCCAAACAATGGCAACGAGCACGGTAGGGGCGAAGAAGAGAGGAATGGTGCTACTTGGGGTAGTACCAGTGCGAGTGATTGGAGAAGGCAATCGATCAGTAACCACACTGATGCTGGTTGATAGTGGAGCTGCCTTCACATTAATCGAGGATTGGGTGGCCGAAGAGATAGGATTGAGAACGAGGCCAAGTAGAATGGCGGTGACAACGATTTCTAGCAAAGATGAGGTCCTGGAGATGAGGACCGGATGGTGCGCAATTGCAGCAGTGGCACCGGGATGCGACTACGGGGCGACCATCGACCCCATCCAAGTGATAGAGTCAATAAATATCAATGCCAGGCGACCAACCAAAATCGAGGTCGAACAATATAAGTTTCTGGATGATATCGACTTCTCAATCACAGAGGTGGACGTTAGGAAGGTATCCATCATAGTAGGAATGGACTGCCCGACGGCCCACGAAAGAATACAAACGGTCTTCGGCGAAGACAGGCAGTGTGACCCGGTGGCGATACTGACACCATTCGGGTGGACGCTGAGTGGCCCAATCAAGAGCAAGATACCATTTAGGATGTCGGAGACATCAGGATGCATATTCGCGGGAACTATGCAGGAAATGGGTGATGAGAGAGCAGAGGAGCAGCTTAAGAGACTACTCAGACAGGATTTTGAAGGATTAAAGGAGACCGGGGTCGGGACCTCGGTGGAAGACAAACAGGCTCAACGAAGCGTAGAGGAGTCTATGAAATGCGACGAGGGGCGGTATACCATAGGAATGGTATGGAAGCTACCAAAGCTACCATTGCCCAATAATAAAGGGATGGTGCTCACGAGGCTTCGTAAGTTGAAGCAGACACTAAAACGGAGCCCCGAGAAGAATGAGTACATCCACAGAACAATTAAGAAGTACGTCGAGAAAGGATGGGCCGTGGAGTTACCGGTCGACGAACCAAACACGGATAGGACGTATTACCTACCACTCCACGTGGCTTTAGATCCGAAGAAAGGTAAACTGCGGATGGTAGTTGACGCATCGGCAAAGACCAACGGGAAATGCTTAAACGACTATCTACTAGAAGGTCCCAACATATACAACTCAGGGATAGAGGTCCTACTTAGATTTAGAAATGGGAAACACGCCTTCACGTGTGACATAGAAGGCATGTTCAACCAAGTCCGTGTGACGGAAGAGGATAGCAACAGTCAACGCTTCTTGTGGTACAACGGCGACGAAGAACCGTCAACCATACCGATGTACAAGATGGTAGTACAGAACATGGGAGCCAAGTCGTCTTCATTTACGACGACTATGGCAGTAAGAGATACAGTGAAGGGGAAGGAGGATAGATACAGCACTAGGGCCATCGATATGATTCGACGCGGCTTCTATGTAGACGACAGAATGGAGTCTGGAAATACGGTTAAGGAGATACTGGACACAGGGCGCGAGGTTCGCGACATCCTAAAATGATCCGGCTTTAACCTGACCAAATTCCAATCCAGTTCGGAGGAATTTATCAAGGCGATAGAGGATGAGAGACTAGAATCGACCATGGATAATCCCACAACAGCCAAAGGGCAGGACATGGCGAACAAGAGGACAGAGTCTCAACAGAAGGCACTGGGAATCGCGTGGAACAGAGAGACAGATGAACTGAAGTACCAGCTGAGCCAGGAGGGCGCAGACATTCACACAAAGAGGGGCTATGTGTCGTATATAGCAAGGATATACGATCCCCTAGGTCTAGCATCCCCACTATTAGTCACGGGGAAACAGATACTCAAGAGAGTATACAAACTGAAGGATGAGTGGGACGTAGAGGTACCAGAAGAGATCAAGAAACAGTGGTGTAAGTGGACAGAAGGTTTGGAGAAGATGGGAACATACAGCATGCCAAGAGTGTATTTCCCGGATGGGAATATGACGAATCTGGACTTACACATGTTCTCCGATGCGTCGTTGGAGGCATACGGAGCGGCACTCTATTTAGTACAATGAGAGGGGGCTCACAAGCCTAGACTGGCCTTTAGCAAAGCGAAGTCAACGCCGCCAGATTCAGCATCAGTTCCCAAACTAGAATTGACAGCTGCGAGACTAGGAGTTAGGGCCACAGCCTACCTAGTGAATACTATTCCCAACATAGTGGAGACACACTACTGGACGGACTCCATGGTAGTGCTTGGTTGGCTACATAACGAAAGGACGAGATACCCTATATTCGTCTCGAATAGGGTGGATGAAATAATGGCGACCACAGAATTGGAAAGGTGGCACTACTGCCCAACGGACGAGAACCCAGCGGACTTGTTATCGAGGGGCGTGGTACGCCACACTTTCTTGAAGAAGGAAGTATTGTGGCAACACGGGCCACAGTTTCTGAACGACAAGGAGGCCTGGCTGCCGATGAGGAAGGTGGACCCGGGCTCGGGAGAAGCAGTATCAGAGGGAGAAGAGGGAGATTCAGAGGGAGAAGAGATATACTCCCAGATGGTGAGGGAGATAAGGGACGTGCAACCTAAACCAGAAGAACTGTGCGATAACCCGACGGATAAACTCCTCAGCTACAGCTCTAGTTGGTATAAGACCAAGAAATTAGTGGCGTACTGGAGAGCCTTCGGGAATTTCCTCGCGGGAGTTGGCAAAGGCAAGAAGATCAGGACAACCATAGATCTGGAAGGAGCGGCCAAAGCAGTCATCCGCTATGAACAACGGAAGAACTATGGCGACGAGGTGGAACGCGTCGGTAAACAACACCACCTTCGTCGGGACAGCGAGCTGATCACGCTGTCGCCACAACTTAATGACGACGGGATTCTAGTAATGAATTCTAGGGTGGGATACAACAACAGCATAGTCGTACCACCGAAACCCATCATCATTCCCACAGGATCGCCAATAGTCCACCAGATTATCTGGGACTCCCACAAGTCGATATTGCACGGGGGCACCAACCGAACCCTCACGGAGATACGGAGGACCTTTTGGGTCAAGCAGTTGAGGAAGAAGGTAAAAGCAGTAGTGGGGCAGTGCCAGACCTGCCGACGAGCGAAGAAGGAGCGAGCCATACAGGAGATGGCACCACTACCATCAAGTAGGGTAAGACAGCATGACCCGCCATTTACGCATTGCGGTGTGGACATGTTCGGGCCGATAAAGATCAAGGTGATGCGGCACACGGAGAAACGCTACGGTATCATCTTCGTATGCAATAACACGCGGGCGGTAGGGATAGAACTCGCCCAGGATGCAACCGCATCAGCATTCATTAATGCGTTAGAAAGGTTCAGAGACCGCAAAGGTGGGACGATCGCAGTAATGTACTCCGATAGCGGAACCAACTTTGTGGGAGCAGAGAACGAGATGGCAGAGGCCTTGGACACCTTGGAAGGGGAGGAAGTCAGGGCAGCCATGAGACGACGACAAGTAAAGTGGGAGAGGAGGACGCCGTATGCACCGCATACACTAGGATGCGTCGAGAGACTGGTGGGCAGTTCAAAGCGTCTCATGACGAAGTTAATGAACACCCATATGGTCACGGAGGACGTCTTGAGAACAGTACTCACGAAGTGTGAGGGTATCATTAATAGCAGACCGCTATATCCGGAGAATGATGACCCTGAGTCACTAGATGTGCTGACGCCCAGCCATTTTCTAATGGAAAGGCCAGCGACCATCGATATGCGGGGTGTAGACCCAGACGACATACACTCCCGCCAGAGTTGGAAAGTCGCTAAAGCGATAAGCGCAGAGTATTGGAGGAGGTGGGTTGAGGAATACCAACCCACGCTTCACAAAAGAAGCAAGTGGAGGAAGTCGAATAGGGAGTTAAGAGAGGGAGATCTCGTAATCGTTACGGATGATACTATCATCAACAACCAGTGGCGGTTGGCGAGAGTTGTAGGCACTTACTCCGATGAGGACGGAAGAGTCCGATCGGTAGAAGTGCGGATAGGTGGCAAGATAGGTGCGAAAGATAGAAAAACCTACAGGAGAGCTGTAGGGAAATGCTGTCTATTAGAAGGGGCACATTAGAGTGGAGTTAGAGTGTAGTTTAGTCATCCAAGTTTTGGACTGAGGGGGGTGGGATTGAGGGCGAGACGCCCTTCCCACACATAAAATAAAAATAAAATAAAAAAATAATTAGAGTTAGAATTAGTTAGTTAGTTAGAAGGTACGTAGTACTGAAAGTTAGAGTCAGTTAGTTAGTAAGAGGATACGTAGTACCGTTAGTTAGTAGAGAGTTGGTGGAGTTAGTGGAGTTAGAGGTTAGTAAGAGGGTACGTAGTACCGTTAGTTAGTAGAGAGAGTTAGTGGAGTTAGTGGAGTTAGAGTAGTAAGAGGGTACGTAGTACCGTTAGTTAGTAGAGTTAGAGTAGTAAGAGGGTACGTAGTACCGATTAGTTAGTAGAGTCAGAGTAGTAAGAGGGTACGTAGTACCGTTAGTTAGTAGAGTCAGAGTAGTAAGAGGGTACGTAGTTCCATTAGTTAGTGGAGTTAGAGTAGTTAGAGGGTACGTAGTACCGCTAGTTAGAGGTATTAGAGTAAGAGTTAGAGGGTACGTAGTACCGCTAGTTAGAGAGAGAGTGAGTAAGAGTTAGAGGGTACGTAGTACCGATTAGTAATAGGGGTAGAAGGGATATGTATAATATGGATATTAGTTAGCAGTTAGTAGCAAGAGGGGGGCACATGAGTACAGTTGGATAGATTGTGTAGGCCACGCGACATATACTGCTGTACTGCACAGGCCCATGGAGTAGGTCAGAATGTGGATTATGAAATAGAATAATCCATAAACAGTAAATAGTAGAAATAAATCAAAACAAAATAGAATAAGAATAGGGCTGAAAGAAAAAAGTTACAAATTATGGTAGCAGTAGGGAAATTATTCTGGAACATAATAAAAGTAACTGACAAAACTGCAAATTAGGGTACGGGAGACGGTCATAATATCCCCTATATTATGACCGGTTAGGAAAGGGTCACGCAGCACGAGCGCTACAGGACCACTTCAGGGAGATGCATGAACAGCGGCTGGTCGGGACCTACGGGACGCCGTCGCTGGACAACGCAATCTTCGAGCATTTCCACTACGTGGTGAAAGGAGACGAGGCGAAGTTCGGGATTCCGAAGTACGCGAGAGAGTCACCGAGGAAAGATTGGAAGAGGTTCATAGAGTCCGTCAACAGGGGAGGATACATGATCCTAGACGACGAAGGGACCGTGGAAGACGAGGAGGGTTCAAGGAGAGGATCGGCAGGATCGGCCAGGACCATACTCCTACATTTGGCCACGCCAAATGGAGACATTTTCCTATTTGACCTGGGAACGTATGGGAAGAAGGATGGGCCGAAGTTGGACCGGCTGCCAAGGGCGGTGCAGGTCCTAGTGAGGGAGAAGTCGACGACGAAAGTGGGATCGGCGATTCGCGAGGACGCGGAGAGAATCATCGGTCCGGACGCCACCAACCTCCTGGATATGCAGAAGGTCTTCATGGCTATGACAGCACCAGACGGGTTGGGACTAGTCGGGAACACAGGCCAATGCGGAGCGGTGGCAATGGGCCAGCTATTGGGGCTCGTATGCCACAAACCGATGGACTGGGGGAAGTTCAGGGAGGAATACGGAGCAGAACTAGCGAACTCGCTAAAGTGGGGAGCGAGGCCGGGAAAGCAAGAGGTGTATCAATTCCGAAGAGGGGCGATAAAGGTATATCAGAAGCGATATATCCTGCAGGAGGATTGGATAATGATAAGTTTGCTTAACTTATTCATGACCGTGGTTATTGAGAGGGAACCAGCGGCATTTCTGTTATTGGGATCACCCCTAAGCTACAGGAGAGCCTTTAAGACGGCCTTCGACGGTCTGGTAGACCACCCGGGGCTGAAGGGCGAGTCGGTGTACTACAACAGCCGACATCTGATAGACGGGGAGATAGATACGCCGTATCAGAGATGGGAGCAGCTAGAGACGGATAGACGAGAGGCAAAGCGACTGGAAGAAGTCGCTAGACGGGAAAGGATAGAAGCAGAGGAGAGGGAGGAAGAGGCCAGGACGCAGAGTTACGGCTTCGAGGAACAGGCAGGCTTAGACGAACTTCGTTGAACTTCATCAGGGAGTTCGGGGGAGTCTCTAGGGCGAGAACTGGGATGGACAGTGGGATCGCCGAAACAGTCGACGTCGGGGTTGCAAGCGATGCCCATACCAGCGGGCGCCGAAGGCGACCAACCGCTAAGGAAGTTAGGGGAGCTAGAGGGATGGAGAGCTACGGGCGAGAGCCAAGGCGGGAAGGGACATAGTGGATCCATCGGGATACCGGGGTTAGAGCCACTGCCAGAGGAGGACGAAGACGACGACGAGTTCGGAGAGATGCCGCCCATCGAGAGGATTGGCCACTTGGACACGGACTGGGTTGGCGGGAGGGTGGTGACGGCCAGTGGGGCGAGGGCCTTCTGGGATAGACCCGGCAAGTGGGCCTGGGTGCACGAGGAGCCGGCGATGGATTTCGCGGGGAGCACTATCAGGTTGGGCGAGCAACCGGGGACGGCACCACGGGTAGTATTCGGGGAGACGATGCCCGAGAGGGGCGAGGAGATCGACGTAGACAGGGACACTAACGTGCAGAAGTTCGCCTACCAGCGACTCCACAGACCGCGGAGATCGCTTGGGACGAAAGACAACGTGGGGCGGGAGACATTGGTACTCGGTTGCGATTACTGTGGGAGACAGACCCACCAGGAAAGGAGCTGTTTGTACCGGTTCCAAAAGGGGACCTTTTGTCTCTAGTGCCGCGAGTCGAGCCACAGGATGGGGGCGTGTCCACGGTTGCATAACCGATGTTCGAAGTGTAACTTTCGGGGACACTACGGACGCCAGTGCGACTGGATGGACGATGAAGAAAAGTTCAAAATCTTCGAGGAGTGGGCCGACGTCGGGGCCATGACGCGGCAACGCATGAAGGCCCAGGAGTTCAAGTGGGGTTTCTTCCTTATCAATCAGGAGGCTCACTTGGAAATCATAAAGCGGAGGTTACCGTTTACCTATCAAGAGGTAGCAACGGCGGCGTCGTATGCCGGGGTGATGAATACACAAAGGAATTTGGACAGGTGGACGCCACAGAACCGAGGGGAGTTTAGGGATTTCTTGGCGGAGCATGTGCCGCGAGCAATGAAGATGATCTTATGGGACGCCACCAGGGGGAGACAACAGGGCCACTCGGAGGGGCCACCCGCGAAGCGATATCGGGAGCTGATAACACCAGCACCCAAGGAGCCAACGACCGGGATCAGTAAGGAGGTGGCGGCGAGAGTCCGAAGACAGAAAGCGGATCCCAGGGGAGCGGTAGTGACCAGGAAACGACCCAGGGAGGAGGACGGCAAAGGGAAAGACTTGAGGTGGTTCCCAAAGTCAGGAGGGATAAACTGAGGCTTCGATGTGGTACGCCTGGAAGGCGCCACGTGAGACGTGCGGACTATTAAGTACAAATTCAAGTAATCTAAATAATCAAATAAGTGCAATTTGTATGTACGTACGTAGCTATCAGTGATCTACGAGAATATATACGTTCGAAGTAAGTACTATAGTCATTCAACCTTTCTCAATGAGCTACTGGGACTGGGGGGCCAACTGACTATGGCACTATGGACGAGACACCAGACGATTCCACACTTCTTGAGTGCGACGGCACAGGAGGGGGGGTGAGACTCGTCAGAAGGGATGGGGTAGTCAAAGAGGGGTCGAGTAAAGGTGATAGTGCGGAGTGCGGAGAGAGTGCGGATGCAATTCAAGTGTGGGGGGGGGAGGATAAGAGACTGAGTGAGGGACAGGGAAGTCCGAGAGTTAGAGCAAAAGAGAGGAGAAGTAGAGGAGAGTCAGGGTGAGAACAGAGTGGAGTTAAAGTGGCGAAAGTGTTGGGGAAACAAAAGTCGTGTGAGAGGAGCGCACGATCGGCCCGACATGGGACGCCAGGCGAACCGGGTAGCATTATCATACCCATAGGGAGCGACCTGGAAAGCCGGCTCCGAGAGAAAATAATTCCACCCCACACCCGATACTAGATCGGGATCCAGCGGAATTGTAGCGCACTTGAGGAGGATGCTATCTTCTCACCGGGAAGATAGCATGGGGGGGAGTGTTAGCTTATCCAATTCCGCTAACACCCCACAAAGTAAGCCGTTAAGCAATATTGGGGGCCACGAGGTTGGGTAATCAACCACTCGTGCCACCCCAACAAAGTGGGAAGGAGAAACACACAATAGGGGTCAGGGGCCATACCCCTGACAGAGAGAGAATTGCGGGAGTGAAGGGGAAACATTCCAAAGGGCGCCAACAGGGATATCAGCCAATGGGGGGGCAGGCACCGGCTAGGTACTGTAACAACGGCCGAACCGTGCAATATATTATTAGGTATCAGTAATCAGTTATTCAGTTATCTCATTTGTGTTAGTCGGTTAGCTAGGGTAGAGCGGAGACTTCTAAGACCGTCCTTGCCTACCACCATTACCTGTACATACTATACTTCAATTGCAATATATTACACCATTTATACTATATCCATTTAACGTCTATATTATACATATCAGAGAATCAATAACACCAGAACTCTCAAACTCTTTCCACACAAACGGCGGGGACGCGTACTTTGAACAACCGCGGATAAACCGGGATCCTCCTTGGATCCCGTCACACGATGAGATCTGATAAGGGAACGAACTTCATTGGCGCCAATAATGAGATCAAGGCTTACGTTAGAGATTGGAACCAAAGACAGGTGGACGATCAGCTAAGGGTAACAGCATCTAGCTGGACCTTCAACGCCGCCGACGCCCCTTGGTGGGGAGGAAGTTGGGAGAGATTAATAAGAAGCGTGAAGACCGCATTTCACTTTATAGTGCCGTGCCGCGCGTATCTCACCGACGAACTTTTGCGGACGTTAATGGAAGAAATTGCCGCCTATCTTAACGAGAGACCGCTTATGCCAGTCTCATCGAGTCCCGACTCCCTGGAAGCGCTAACACCCGTGCACTTCCTACTGAAGAAACCTGTAGCCATGCTCCCATGCTCGGAAATCACGGACGGAGACGAATACTGCCGACAAACTTGGCAACTTATGCAGTTATTATCCCGTCGTTTCACTGACCATTTCGAAAAACATTATCTGCCTATGCTACAACTTCGAACCAAGTGGTTTGCGCAGCAAGAAAACGTCAGCGCCGGAGACATGGTCCTTATTGTGGAATCAGATCTTCCACGTAAGCGGTGGCAGACAGGTCGTATCATCGAGACTCATATCTCCGATGATGGTTTAGTGCGATCGGTAGAACTCGTCGTCATGCGACGTAACTTTAAGAAACCTGGAATTGTATTCGAAACGCAGCAGCTCAATCGCCCAGTTGGTCGTTTATGTTTACTGGAAAGAGACAGAGAACTATCCGGAAACTATGGAAGGCAAGATACTCTTCCCACGACCACCTCCCTCATCCAACAAACATCTAGGGACTCCCCAACGTAACAGCGTCTGGAGTGGGTGTGTGACTATATTATTTTATATTTGTTTTATTATTTTTATATTTATGTACGTATTATTATGTAATTTTATAATAATCGTTTTCTTTAATTTTATTTAGTAGAATGTTATTTTAGCGATTATTTAGTAGAATTAGTGCAATATATATTCGCGTTTATTACTTAATTACTTATATTATATATATTTAGCGTAACGGTGAGAAATAATTATTTTCTCTTTCCTTACTGTCCGTATCATATTATAAATACGCGACTACAGTAAGATGAAATATCCGTACTTATTAAAGTACCATAGAGCTCCTACTTTACTCAAGTATTATTGGTAAGTACAGTATTAGGAATGCAAAGTTCAGATCCTCGTGTCTCGGCTAAACCAAGCTCTGGGTAGACCTTGGAAACGACTTGCCTCTTCTCACTGACATTGCTTCTTGCAATATTGCTCTCATACCGTATATTAAATAATACATATAGTAGCGTGATGTCCCTTTAACAGTAGCGTAAAACGCAAAATAAATCTGTTAAACCCTTTGACTATCTGTAATTCTAGTCGATTAAGATATCGCGGCACCCACCGATATACTTGAAAGACAAAATTCTAGAATCAGTGGTTAACGTCCCCAGACATGTTCTGGAATAAATCGGTGCCCATCTTAAATATTACATAGTTAATATTTATAAAAATCTATTAAAGCAAATGTTATAATAGAGTAAATGCATACAAATAAACTCTAAGGAGTTTGTAAACCAAGAAAATATATAAATCAAAATCTGTTAAAATTTAGATCCTTTAAAATTCTAGTCGATTAAGATATCGTAGCACTTACCGATACTCTTAAAAGGACAAATTTCCTAGAATCAAGGATCCCAGTCCCCAGACATGCTCTGGAATAAAATTGTGCCTATTTAATATTAAATAATAAAATTTACGGGAATAATTTAAATTCATATCCTCTCATGAATTTGATAAATTGTTATTTTATACAATTTATAACATTCCCAAAATTCCATTAAATAATAGATTATGGGAGCGAAGATTCACCCTATTAAGTATATTAGTGTGAGAGAATCTCCAATATATAGTCAATAGCCGATGAAATTCATAAAATCATGTATAAGGGGGGATATTGACAATTAAAGAATTACTATTAAATAGCATCCCAGATCTGTATGCCTGAGAATTACCCTAATTCTACTGCTAGCTTTCCATAATGTCACCATAGCAACAACCACGCTAGAATTAGAAGTGAGTTAAAAGAACAATAAAAAGCTTGCCCCATTGAATAGCATACAGAATAAATAGCGCACTGCTAGTATCCAGGGATACATAATAATAATGTGGCATTCTGGAAGGCACTTGACTAACGGACAAATGGCCCGAATGTGTACAATTTGTGACAGTTGTGTGGAATTTGTGCGTTTATAGGTGAATGTTACTACTAAAGTGTGTTTACAGTAGTGAGTCGCAGTTGTGAATGTAGTCCTACCTCTGCAGTAAGAACTGTTGTTAATCTAAGCCCTTGGGACGGACAGTGGAGTGACTCGCGCTGGTTGTTGTTGTCGTTGTGTAGCTACTACGTTGGCGATAGACACAGCGGCGGCAGTACATCAGCGCTGAGGAGCTTGCGCTGTCCGGGGGCATTGAGGGGGAGGCAGCAACGACCGCTAGCCTAAATTATAATTTATTATAATATCGATAAACTCATATAGCAGCTATGACTGAGTTGATAGAAGATGATCTTGGTATCAGGGAGCGATATACCCTACCATTGCAAGCGTTTGTTGATAGTTTAATACGCGGCGACGCTAGTCCACCCACTACGGAGGATGATGGCCGTTATATCGAACCGCCAATGTCAAAGGAACAGCTCACGCGTGAATTGGACTATAGAAAATTCACCGCTCGCTATACGCATCGTAATGGTACGTATATAGACTTCTTTACTAATGGCGATCCTATCGATTTACACGATATGGACGATGTAGACACCGAAAGGGAAATGATCCTATTTAAATATCATACCCAGCGGAGTCGGAACGATAAACTGAGAATCGAACACAAAATTCTATTCGAAACCAACTCAAAAGAGAAGACGTTAAAGAACCGGATAAGGGGCCGTCCAAGTATGATGTCTGCACTTTTCCCCAAAATGTTGACCCCCTCCCTCCCCTAAATCAGATATCATCAGATAGGCATCGACCCCCCCCCCCCCCCCCCCCTAAATCAGATTAACATTTTTTTTTGTAATAAACTATTATCAGCAGGGTAAAGGTATTATCTGATTATATTGCATTGGACAGTTGGAGGGGGGTGCACGGGGGCTGGCTGTTACATAGCTTATCTACTATAGGAAGGTATAGAGTTGTAGTAGGATAGCCTATCGGGCCCATGTGAAGAATACCAGACTTTCTGCCGTTATGTTTCACTTTGCAGTTACCCCCATGTGAAGAATACCAGGTTTTCACCAAAAACACAGGTTACTGAAGGGCTGAATCTAACCAAAACAATAAACGAATTAGTATATGTACAGGTTATAAGACAGAAATAAGCGCTACAAAACACTTAATAAAGATAAATTAAAAAAAAATAAAAATTCTCCATATATAAAATTCCAATAAAAAGTCGACCGAAAAGTGAAATCCTGGTATTCTTCACATGGGTGATGCCTAAAGTTTACATACTTGTACCTGATGCGACAGCAGTTTATGAATGATAATAAACAAACATAAGCTAATAATAAGCCTATATGAACCGGTAGAGGTAACGGTACTGCAGTCTCTAACAATCATTAGCTTAGGATTAATGTTTCATTTTCAGGCGAACCGCTGTACCGCAGTACCCCAGTAGCACGCGTCGTAATCACTGAAACATGGTGACTGGTAACTGAAACAGAAGGTCGTGCTACGGGCCTTCGGGGGCTTCGAACAATTAAAATAGGCAAGCTATTTACTCTTCTGCTATATCTCTTCTAGCACCTATAAATGAACATGCTGACGTCAGATTTTGGCTGAGCCCCTCCCCTCCCCTCATCAGCACGTCATCAGATTTTCCCAACCCCCCTCCCCCCCCTAAAGTGCTGACGTCATACTTGGACAGCCCCTAAACGCAGTGACTTCAACGTATATTTGGAATTCTTGAGAGAGACATTGTAAAACTGGAGAAAGATCACCAGCATTTCCCCTACAAGACGTGCGTCTTTGGTATTATTACAATGAATGCCCTAGACCCAACCAACACACGGAAAGACATAAACATCCGCGGAGACGTTGCGCTAAACATAGTTTTACTCTCTATATTTATGGGAGTTTCGAGCGAAACTTGTTCGACGTATCACCTACTCGACTCGACTCAAACGATCCTTAAATAAACCTATGATCAGAGTTCCGGAATACTCGGTCAGACCTCCTCATTCCCTGGTGAGACCTCAGACTCTTGATCCTAATAGTATGACGGATCCTCCTGAGCTGTACTCATTGTTCAAAGATCTAGTGTTACCTGAACAATTAGTTGGTGGCACTCCGGTTGTGGGCTCCCTAGATATTCGCCCATCCTACCTAGCTGGATTGGGATGCGGACATTTAATATCGCCGTTCAACCCATATAATCGTCCCGGTTTAACCCCGATACAACCTGTCACCGAGATGGAGAAGAGAGTTGTATGCAACGCGTTAGACACTATTCGACAAAAGATCGGAAAAGGAACCTACGATTGTTTAGAGAAACGTAAATTGCAGCAGCAAGTCCAAGCGGTAAACGAATTAGCTTTATCTCAGTTCGATCGGGAAATCCAGAATCTCTAAGAAGATATCGAACTTGGACGACCCTACTCTCTAAAAGAGTTTTAGACGAATGCTTCCAACGACAAGCGGAGGAAAATCAGCTCGAGGAGAAGCATATCGTTTTCGACAGAGCCCGAGAACGCGAGTCGGAAAGAACCATCAAACCGAGGAAATTTCTCACTACACACGGTCCACCTACCTCTCTCGTGCAGACGAATCGTCAGGGACCAGTAAGAGCTGCTGTCTTGAAACGCGCTCTGAAGGTTGTTCGACCTCGTTCCACTGAGGTTGATACCGATCAACCGAGTACCTCGACTGGCGGATACACCAACTGTAATCCTAAACCTTCCGATGCAATTGTATTGCACACCTCACCCAGGAGTTATAGCCATCCTAATAAAGTGGCTCGCCCCAAAGAGAAAATGACTCTTGCTAGCCTCAAAAAACTGCGTAAACGCCGTTCGCGTAAGAAAGACTAACTGTTTAGAGTATTTTTATATTTTAGAAACTGTGATTTTTTATATTTTATAGAATTAAATCCCATTTTCTGGGAGCGGTGTAAAAGCTTTTGCGGATATAACAAGTCATTTTTCTCCGCAATGAACTGTGTAGTTGTTTTAGCGGACATAACAAGCCATTTTCTCTGCGATGTACCCTGTAGGTGTTTTAGCGGACATAACAAGCCATTTTCTGCCGCAATACGCCTAATACTCTAAGAGACTGGAACTCCTATGACGAAATCTGTCAGCTGATTTACTGTACACGTGGAGCCTCTCTTTGTTCAGGCTCGGCCAATCAGAGAGATTTTCATTTTATCTTATACAGAGGCCTACGGAAAACCGCGCAATGCATTACGGTTTTTGTTTACCTTTTCTGAGCCTCAGAACATCGGCTTGGAAATTATTTTTCTGTGCTTCTGTAGAAGTTTCAGACTTTGGCCAACATTAGACGGCTTTGATTATAAGAACGTAAATCTATTATCTGCACCTGGCTGCATCTACCAACTCGGCACCTACGGACATCCTGTCAACTGGCAATCAATGCATTACGACTGCACTGTGCAACTGTTCAACAAACCATAACATCTGATGAAACAACTGAATCACTGTGCAAACTGCAAACTGCACTCACTCAATCCTATTCACCGCATTATTTTACTGCTGTTTACTGTCTGTTATTAATTGTTATATGTTGATGGATATGTTGTTATATTTTTTGTTGACAAGCCGGCACAGCATTCTTAATAATGCAGCTGCAATGCAGCATGCCGATCCTAGTAGTAGTAGTGTTATATTTGGAGAATACTGATAAATAATCATAAAACCCCCAATCTTCTTGATTACTGAAGGTAAGAGGGACCGGTTACCGGTAGCAATTGCGACTTACATTATAGTGGTTTTAGTGTGAATTAAATGCTATTTCATAATCCCTACATGTGTCAGTTGCTATCGTCCTTATATTTGGTCAAATTCAGTGACGGTCGGCAGATCAGTGTGCAGCAGCGTGAAGTCGTATGCAGCAGTGTGACAGATAATAAAGCATATCCTAAAGAATGAGCTATTTACGAAAATCAGTAGCCATCCCGTTGTGTTTAGTATAAGTCATAACTCTGTTTTTATACTTAAAGCGCCACGTCCTAAAGGAACAGTTAATATTTCCCCAAAAGTGAATAATATTGTCAGAGATTATATAGTAACGATCAATCGAATAATACAGTAGGTCTGCAACGCAATAACTTCAAAGCACCCGAATCCAGTCTCCCTTAACTGTGGGTGAATGATCGCGCATAGACTGGCTTCGGCTAATGTTACTTCATGTGCATTAAATAATTGTTATAGGCTAAAGTCGATTTATAAACAAGAGGACACCTAAAATTGGCAGGTTAAACTGCTAAAGGTCTGAAAGCGCGAACATGTCTAATGTTCTAAGTCTAGAGAGTGTAATGTATTGTGATGTAAGGTAAGTACAGTAGGCAGATGATACGTGTTCGCGCTTTTAGACCTTTAGCAGTTTAACCTGCCAATTTTAATTGTCTTTTTGTATATCAATTATTTAATGTACTGAAGTTACATCAGCCGAAGCCAGCCTGTGCGTGACCATTCACCCACAGTTAAGGTAGACTGGATTCGGATGCTTTGATAGTGATTGCAGTGTAGACCTACTGTATTATTCGATTGATCGTTAATATATAATCTCTGACAATATATTTACTTTCGGGGAAATATTAACAGTTCCTTTAGGACGTGGCGCTTTAAGTATAAAACAGAGTTATGACTTATACTAATCACAACTGGATGGCTACTGAGTTTCGTAAAAAGCGCATTCTTTAGGAGATGCTTTATTAACCTTCACACTACTTCACACGACTTCACACTAGTTCACACTACTGCGCACTGATCTGCCGACCGTCAATGAATTTGATCATATATAAGGAGGATCGCAACTGACACATGTAGGGATTATGAAATAGCATTTAATTCATACCAAAACCACTATAATGTAAGTCGCAGTTGCTACCGGTAAACCTGTTCCTCTAACCTTTAGTAATCAAGAAGATTGGGGGTTTTATGATTATTCATCGGTATTCTCCAAATATATCAGCAATATACACCAACAACATAACACCAATTAATAACAGAATCAAATAATGCGGTGAACAGTCAGTATGTGTTACTTATGCAGTGTTCCATGTGCAGCAATGCATGAATTGCGGTGTGATGCGGTAGTTGAATCGCGTTGCGTAGTGCCGCGATGTTTCAGTGATTCAGATATGAAGTATGATTCAGTTAATAGTTTTACGTTCTTGTAATCAAAGCCATCTGATGTTTCTGATGTTTAGGTCAAAGTCTGAAACTTCCAACACAGAAGTACAGAAGAATTTCCAAGCGGTTGTTCTCGCTCAGAAAGGTAAACAAAGACCGTAATGCATTGCCCGGTTTTCCGTAGGCCTCTGTGCAAGATAAAATGAAAATTGCTCTGATTGGCTGAGCTGAGCGAGCTGAACAAAGAAGTTCCACATCGACAGTAAATCAGCTGACAGATTTCGTCATCTGAACTACAATCTATTTAGAGTATTAAGCTCATTGCGGTAAAAATTGCTTGTTATGTCCGCTAAAGCACCTATACTGCGCATTACGGGGGAAATGGCTTGTTATGTCCGCTAAAATACTTACACAGTAAATTGCGGACAAAAATGACTTGTTATATCCGCAAAAGCTTTTACACCGCTCCCAGAAAATGGGATTTAATTCTATAAAATATAAAAAATCACAGTTTCTAAAATATAAAAATACTCTAAACAGTTAGTCTTTCTTACGCGAATGGCATTTACGCAGTTTTTTGAGGCTAGCAAGAGTCCGGTGTATCTGCCGGTCGAGGTACCCGGTTGATTGGTATCAACCTCAGTGGAACGAGGTCGAACAACCTTGAGAGTGCGTTTTAAGACAGCAGCTCTTACTGGTGTAAGTGGGTAAGTGGACCGTGTGTAGTGAGAAATTTCCTCGGTTTGATGGTTCTTTCCGACTCGCTTTCTCGGGCTCTGTTGAAATCGATATGCTTCTCCTCGAGCTGATTTTCCTCCGCTTGTCGTTGGAAGCATTCGTCCAAAACTCTTTCAGAGAGTAGGGTCGTCCAAGTTCGATATCTTCTTAGAGGTTCTGGATTTTCCGATCGAACTGAGATAAAGCTAATTCGTTTACCGCTTGGACTTGCTGCTGCAATTTACGTTTCTCTAAACAACCATAGGTTCCTTTTCTGATCTTTTATCGAATAGTGTCTAACACGTTGCGTACAATTTTCTCCTCCACCTCGGTGACAGGTTGTATCGGGTTAAACCGGGACGATTATACGGGTTGAACGGCGATATTAGGTGTCCGCGTCCCAATCCGGCTAGGTAAGATGGGCGAATATCTAGGAAGCCCACAACCGGAGTGCCACCGACTAATTGTTCGGGCAACACTAGATCTTTGAACAGTGAGTACAGCTCAGGAGGATCCGTCATACTATTAGGATCAAGAGTCTGAGGTTTCACCAGTGAATGAGGAGGTCTGACCGAGTATTCCGGAACTCCGATCATAGGTTTGAGTCGAGCGAGCGTAGGTGATACGTCGAAAAAGTTTCGCTCGAAACTCCCGTAAATATAGCGAGTAAATCTGTGTTTAGCGCAACGTCTCCGCGGATGTTTATGTCTTTCCGTGTGTTGGTAGGGTCTAGGGCATTCATCGTAATAATACTAAAGACGCACGTCTTGTAGGGGAAACGCTGGTGATCTTTCTCCAGTTTTACAATGTCTCTCTCAAGAATTCCAAATATATGTTGAAGTCACTGCGTTTATCCGGTTCTTTAACGTCTTCTCTTTCGAGTTGGTTTCGAATAGAATTTTCGTGTTCGATTCTCAGTTTATCGTTCCGACTCCGCTGGGTATGATATTTAAATAGGATCATTTCCCTTTTGGTGTCTACATCGTCCATATCGTGTAAATCGATAGGATGACCAGTAGTTAAGAAGTCCATATACGTACCATTACAATGCGTATAGCGAGCGGTGAATTTTCTATAGTCCAATTCACACGTGAGCTGTTCCTTTGACATTGGCGGTTCGATATAATGGCCATCGTCCTCCGTAGTGGGTGGACTAGCGTCGCTGCGTATTAAACTATCAACAAACGCTTGCAATGGTAGGGTATATCGCTCCCTGATACCAAGATCATCTTCTATCAACTCAGTCATAGCTGCTATATGAGCTTATCGATATTATAATTAATTATAATTTAGGCTAGCGGTCATTGCTGCCTCCCCCTCAATGCCCCCGGACAGCGCAAGCTCCTCAGCGCTGATGTACTGTCGCCGCTGTGTCTATCGCCAACATAGTAGCTACACAACGACAACAACAACCAGCGCGAGTTACTCCACTGTCTGTCCCAAGGGCTTAGATTTACTTCAGGTTCTTACTGCAGAGGTAGGGCTACTTTCACAACTGCGACTCGCTACTGTAAACACACTTTAGTAGTAACATTCACCTATAAACGCACAAATTCCACACAACTGTCACAAATTGTACACATTCGGGCCAATTGTCCGTTAGTCAAGTGCCTTCCAGAATGCCACATTATTATTATGTATCCCTGGATACTAGCAGTGCGCTATTTATTCCGTATGCTATTCAATGGGGCAAGCTTTTTATTGTTCTTTTAACTCACTTCTAATTCTAGCGTGGTTGTTGCCATGGTGACATTATGGAAAGCTAGCAGTAGAATTAGGGTAATTCTCATGCATACAGATCTGGGATGCTATTTAATAGTAATTATTTAATTGTCAATATTCCCCTTTATACATGATTTTATGAATTTTATCGGCTATTGACTATATATTGGAGATTCTCTCACGCTAATATACTTAATAGGGTGAATCTCCGCTCCCATGATCTATTAATTAATGATAGTAACAATGTGTTGGCAAGCTGTATTTATCGAGGTGTTTGAAATGCTGGCTTTGAAATTAATACTCCATATCTCAAGAACCTGTGGCCTAGTGGTTGTAGTCTCGGCTTCCTCCTCGAGGTCCCAGGTTCGAATCCGACACCACGCTGATGAGACCCAGTAAGGTCGAAACGCGTACGTGGTTTGGAGAGATATGAGATATTAATTTCAAGAAAAAATTACGCGATTCCTAAATTTGTACACTACCTGGTTAAAAAGTACGCATGTGATGGGATTAGTCCTACAATTGCGCCAATAAAATATAAGTTATTTTCGGTAAAATAAACTTATCATTCGAGGTTAAGACCCCTAGATCCCTTCCTATAATAAAACTATTAATTAATGGAATTTTGGGAATGTTATAAATTGCATGAAATGACAATTTATCAAATTCATGAGAGGATATGAATTTAACATTATTCCCGTAAATTTTATTATTTAATATTAAAATAGACACAATTTTATTCCAGAACATGTCTGGGGACTAGGATCCTT
The DNA here is from genome assembly GCA_032718475.1 of Nemertoderma westbladi. NCBI lineage: Eukaryota > Metazoa > Xenacoelomorpha > Nemertodermatida > Nemertodermatidae > Nemertoderma > Nemertoderma westbladi. The sequence goes on along the minus strand of JAUCBJ010006003.1, from coordinate 20,097 downwards.
GATTCTAGGAAATTTGTCCTTTTAATAGTATCGGTAAGTGCTACGATATCTTAATCGACTAGAATTACAGATGGTCAAAGGGTTTAACAGATTTATTTTGCGTTTTACGCTACTGTTAAAGGGACATCACGCTACTATATGTATTATTTAATATAAGGTATGAGAGCAATATTGCAAGAAGCAATGTCAGTGAGAAGAGGCAAGTCGTTTCCAAGGTCTACCCAGAGCTTGGTTTAGCCGAGACACGAGGATCTGAACTTTGCATTCCTAATACTCTACTTACCAATAATACTTGAGTATAGTAGGAGCTTTATTGTACTTTAATAAGTAAGGACATTTCATCTTACTGTAGTCACGTGTTTATAATATGATACGGACAGTAAGGAAAGAGAAAAAGAATTATTTCTCGCCGTTGCACTAAATATATAATATAAGTAATTAAGTAATAAATACGAATATATATTGCACTAATTCTACTAAATAATCGCTAAAATAACATTCTACTAAATAAAATTAAAGAAAACGATTATAATAATAAAATCACGTAATAATACATACATAAATATAAAAATAATAAAACAAATAGAAAATAATATAGTCACACACCCACTCCAGACGCGGTTACGTTGGGGAGTTCCTAGATGCTTGTTGGATTAGGGAGGTGGTCGTGGGAAGAGTATCTTGCCTTCCATAGTTTCCGGACAGTTCTCTGTCTCTTTCCAGTAAACATAAACGACCAACTGGGCGATTGAGCTGCTGTGTTTCGAATACAATTCCAGGTTTCTTCTTCGTCCTGGAATAGTGACGATAGAAACATCGCTTCAAATACATGACAGCCTTACAAAGCCGATTCCAGGTGCTATAGTGATTTATCGCTCTCTGCAGGAGAGGTGAGAATCCCTGCGAGACGTCTGGTGTTCCAGATTTCCAGTCTTTTTCTCTGATTTCCACAACAGATTTATTTGTGGCGGGGAAGTTTAGATCCACAGAGTCGTCCCTGGAAATGTGTAGTACATACAGATCTATCACGGGTTTGAATAACTTTGATTTACTCATCCGGGTTTTAGGTTTGACTTTCTCCGCTCCCTTGGCTTGTCTAATCTCAGCCGTGGTATGATGGGGAGGCCATTCATCTTCTTCTTTACTTTGGAAGTCGGGTCCACCTAACCAGTCCGGAGTATCTATCAGTTCTTGAGGGGTTGCTCCTCTGGAAGGGATGTCGGCTGGATTAATAGTCCCAGGGCAATATCTCCATTGATCTACATTAGGTTTAATATCGTCATTATCTGAGGAGTATGGTGTTCCCTCAGTTGTGGTCTCTCCCTCACTGATTTCTTCTTCCCATTCACTCACCTGATGGACTTGGTCGTTAGGTAGCCTTTCCATGAGTGTCCTACGGGAAGGTCCAGTGAAGTACCAACCTACTTTCCTTCTTCCCGCATATGTTTGCAATGGTTGCGGTCGAGCAGGCCGTTTCTCTAATGTCTCAAGCGCCTCATGCGCATTTTGGCCGATGAGTATCTGTACTCCTGGGTAGTCGGTGTTGAATCTAGGGATATCATGCTGCTGGGTAAAATCGTCTTCATCCCAGTTGTAAGGTTCCACTTGGCTGGTAGCAAAGTTCTTTATCGCCACCATTTTTACTGTCCTTATGCTGTGTTCTCCTAGTTCGTCCTGGGGAGTGGACAACGCTCCTACATAGTAGTCTGTAGCTACTGTGGATTTCCAAACCTGCATAATTCCTGAAAGGTTCAACTTAGTTCGGAACTTGGGTTGTCCAGCAAAGATGTCTTCGGCTAGTTCTTTGTCGATGAATGTTCCTGTGCTGCCGGAGTCCAGGAGGACGTTGACTATAAAACTCTTACGGACTCCATGGACTCTCAGCTGAACTACGGGGAATTCCCGGATTACGACATTGGAAGTTGGCGCTTTCCAAGATGGTTATCGGTCAGGAATAGCCGGGTGCGCTTCGTTATCGGTTTCAGTCGTATACGTAAGCGCTCGATACACCGCGGTGTTTGTCATATAACAGGATTCGTTTTCGTCGGAGAATTCGTCGGTGTAGAATCCTTCCATCTCAGAGCTGTGGTCAGTGTCGTTCACATCACTGAATTGGACATGTAGTTCGGGCTCACTTACTTGACTCGTGCGGGTTCTTTCAAATTCTGTGTGCAGCAAGATATGATGTTTCGCGCCGCACTTAGAACACCTAGCATCTGAGTAACAGGTCCACCGTTGGTGTCCTCGTCTGAGACAATTATAACACAACCGCTTATCCCACATGACATCACGTCTATCCTTAAGGGATTTCTTCAGGAATTCATCACACCCACTCAAGCGATGTGGCCCATCGCACAATACACATTTGGGCTTGATGTTACTTACTTTAACCTGTGCTGTGTGGTGCACACTTGTTCTTTCCTCAGGCTTTCTTCCATGAATTCTCTTAGGAGACGTAGGAGGAGTTTTTGTTACCTGTTCTCTCCTGTCACTGGTTCGAGACTTAAATTTACTTACGTCTTTCAGAGTTTTGTTGACATAATAAGATCTTTCGGTGTCTTTCCCGCTGTTCTCCTCGTGGGAGGTTTGGCTTTCGCGGTCGTCTGTATAACACACTGGTGTTACCTTTCTCCTAGAAACGGGTTTTTCACTTACCTCTCTTTCAGGAGTCTTCTCTCTAGACTGTTTTAGGAGTTGTAATCTTACCTCCCGGTTTAAGAATGACAGAAGGTCCGTCATGGTTGGATCCCTATGTTGTTGGTCCATCAAATAGAGAACCTTTTTGTCCCAGCGAGTACCTACTTCACCTGTAAAAGCTTTTGGGGGATATAACTGGCCTTTTCCATTCGTAATCCAGTTTTCCCCCATTAGCTCAAATCCTCTAAACTGTATCTTCTAGTGGCACAATCCGCCCGCTGGTTGGCTGATTTGCTGTACTTGTGTAGCCTCTTTGTTCCGTTCGATCAACCAATCAGAACAACAGTTGACCAATCACAGTGATAGATTACCTCTTTGTGTGTAAAATGTATACCATGAATCACATGATTCAGTAATGACGTTTTTCCCAGCTTAGAACATCATCGGCTGTGGAATGTTTCTGAATTTTCCAACATTAGAACGTCTTTAATTATAAGATCACAAAACTGTTATCTTGGTTAACTTGGCACACTACCTACCTGGTCTGGCACGGTACTGCATACTACGTGCTGTAAACTCAAACTGCTTTTCACCGCATTATTTACTGCTATTTACAGTTTGTTATTAAATGTATCATTCGTTTGCATATTGTTATTTGGAGAATATTGATAAACGATCAGAAACCCCAATCTTCTTGATACACTAAGGTTAGAGAGACCGGTTACATATAGCAATTGCGACATACATTATCGTGGTTTGTAGTGAATTCAATGCTACTTAATAGGCCCTACAAATGTCGGTTGCTGTTCTCTTTATACATGATTAAAATCAGTGAATATCGGCAATTCAGTGTGCAGTGGTGTGCAATAGTCTGTATGTGCTTGACCGAGTAACAAAGCATTTCCTAAAGAATGCACCTTTTGTGATCTATAAGCCATCCTGTTGTGTATAGTGTAAGTCATAACTCTGTTTATATGGATAGAGCGCCACGTCCTAAAGGAACTGCTAATATTTCCCGAAAGTGAATAATATTTGTCAGAGATTATATATTAACGATCAATCGAATAGTACGGTAGGCCTGCACCGCAATCAAATTAAAGCATCCGAATCCAGTCTCCTGGGTATATCCAGCGGGTGAATGGTCGCGCATAGACTGGCTTCGGCTAATGTTGGATTTATTTGTATCAAATAATTGTCATAGGCTAAAGTCGATTTATAACCTAGAAGACATATAGATTTGGCGGGTTAAACTGCCAAAGGTCTTAAAAGCGTGAACAATAACAGTTTTTAATCTAGATTGCAGTGTAGGCAATAAATACAGTTTAATATTGTTCTGGTAAGAACAGTAACAGTTATTGCTTCTTTATTGCAGTAAGCAATAAAGCTGAAGTACCGGTCGACCGGTAACCTGTAGGCCTAACTACCTAACCACCGGAACCGGTACTTACAGCAGTATAGGTACATCAGTATTATTTCGATTGTGATATATTGTATATTGTAGGCTGTTAGGGGATTAGGGATTGATCACCCCTTATTCCTTGTATGGTTTACTTGTTTCTGTCAGTTTTATTTATTTGTAGGCTAATATTGAGCAGAAGACGTGTAAGCCTGCTCAGATCGTACAGATAATTTGTAGGCTGGACTGTTGTCTGACTGTTGATAGGTCTGAACGGATTGCAGTGCATGTAGAGTGTATGTCCGATAAAGTGCCGGTTAGGAACGTAGGGGCAGCTAGAGCTGTAAGGTAAATCCCCCACCGAAAGAATAAGTCGTACTACTAGGTTAGAACGCATACTAACTAACCATTTCGGAGTCTGCATGTCCTGTAGTTTATTTAGGCTTGATAGTAGTCTGCCAGCATTTGGTTTGTATTTTGTTTGAGTAGTTTGTACGGGTAGCGTAATATTTATTATTCAGAGTTTATGCGATTATTCGCAACATTCATACCCCAAGTTTATTCCTACAGTAATTGTGCTTGTTATATATACCGTTATAGTTAAACTAACCCCGGTACTACATCAGGGCTGCTTGGCGTAGGTAAAGACTGGTGATTTTGTGCCCCGGTCACTCCAGCAGATACCGTGGTTCTTTTAACTGTTCAAGTATTTTTAACTACTGATTATTTGTTGTACAAGTACTTGTACCTAATTTAGTGTTTAGTGTACAGTGCTTTCCGAAGGTAATTAGTGTGTAGGCAGTATATTTGTGTTGTAAAGTGGTTAATAGGCACGTTGGTTCTGGTAGACCACGGTAATTAACTTCTAGGTAGGAACACTCCGTGATACATAACGTAGTACTTATAGCGATACGGCTATAAGTCGTCAGACGGTGGTATTTTTTCTATCTGGACAACGCAGTATATTTACTACTACTTATTATTTTCAAATACCGTAGTACCCTGTTCGTTGTAATAACCAGATATTCTAACCCTTTGTTAGGCTGGTTTGTAGACTTCTTGTAAAATTACCCTAAAAATTCGTACGTGTAATTTTTGTGTTTATTTAGAGATTGTAATCTCACCCCGAATTGTATGTAATTTGTAGTATTAAGTAACTTAGGTAAATTAGAATTATTTGTTTTAGTGTCCAACAAGTAGCACTTCACTGATAGCGCACAGCTTCTGTGTAGTGACTCCTTCCCAGAAATAATCACATTTATTTCAAATATTGACAAAACCCATTATATGGGTATATATATATTATAAATCAACTCAAACGATTTATAAATAGTAGGCCTGTCATACAACAATTAGGTCTCAATATCAGTTGGACTACTGCTCAAATAACGGTAATAAAGTAAGTAAAGTAACCAAGTAACCCCTAAAAATTCAGAAATTCAATTATTTAAAATAATTGACATACAGGTATTCGCGATAGGCTTATTATATTTATTTCTATAAATTTAGGCTAAATTATATACCGGTATTCTGTAATTAATTCTAGTTCATAATTATACTTATATATATTATAAGTGTAAGCTGTATACCGGTATTCATGATAGGCCTATTATATATTTATATATACTTGTGCTGAAATTACATACCGGTATTCTGTGACAAATCTAGTCTGTAACAATACTTATATATATATATACTATAAGCATACTGGTATTCTAATATATTATATATATATTACGCTACACTGAGTAGCAGTATCAGTAATTAATTACTAGGCTAACAGTGATACTGAATTACTAGGCTTGCTTAAACTGTAATATAGCAGTAGGCATTCAACTGTACAAACCAACATGTCTGACACAAAGCAAAACCTGTCAGACAGTCTCCTAGATACAACCATATGTGACCCAGACAGGAGTGTGGAACGTGTAGGACCGAAGTTAAACTCACCTCCTACTGTAAGAAAGATCATCCCTCCCGTAGTAATATCAGACCCTAGGCTAGTCCAACATCATAGGTCTATCATAGGCACTCGAGCTCAGGTCAAGCGGGACCAAGAAGCAGCGGAACCGCAACAACCCGCGAGCCAAGAACTTATTTCTCAACGGCCCGACGGCTCCAGTAGAGCTGACACCCGAGCGCGGAGCAAAGATGACGGATGCGGTTTATTCGGTTTATGCAGAACGGAGAGCGGCTGAAGAGATCGCCCAACTAGATTTGGAAAATATTCAAGAGAATCAAGACTGCATAAATAAACAGTTAACAGCTAGTCAAATGCAGATGATGAGTCGATCTACTCCCAAATGGCAGGGATATACATCATCTGAGGAAGGCGATACAACTGATGCTGAAGGCGGAGGAAATAGATCTCGTCTAAGCAGACGTAGAAGAATATCCCACCGTCAGAAATTGCCTGATTTGCTCCCAGCTGTTAGAAGGCAACTAACTGACACAAACTTAGGTAGTACAGAACCCACAGACCAAATAATTAATATAGAAAGACTCCCTACTATAGTAGATGAGCCTGAAATAATTAGGCCTGTTCTCGAAGCCACCCCTTCGGTGATAGAGACACCTGTACTCCCTGAACCTACCTCTAAATTCCCTCTGCACAGCACGAAGCTACCTGTGCCCCACAGAACCACTCCTGAAATTGTTCATGTCCTGGACTCCGAGCGAAATATTCATGACTTGTCGCCCGTTGTCCCTCGTCCGCCCGCTACAACGTTGGCGCCTCCCGCTTCGGCGGTCGAGTGGGTAGATGAGGGACGACGGGAGATGGGTCTCCTGCTCGGACAGCTGAGGGAACAACATTCTCGCTCCTCTCGGCAGGCCCAGGAGATGGAGGGAACTGTGCAGCAGTTAAAGGGAACAATTAGAGAGAGTAGGTTAGAGTTGCAAGAAGTGCAGCAAAGTATCGCGCTAGAACGCGATAAATTAGTGAATACACAAAAGGGTATACCACCACCCCCTGTAACAATGTGTCAACCTGTTAGGTCTGAAGTGTTTCATGCGCAAGGTGTGGAGCCTACACGCATCTATACTGCTAGTGAAGTAGAAACTCCTATAGTAAACCCTATTAAGGGTAATTATAAACCTGTTGATAATGATATTCCCTATAGACCTGATCATAATCCGAGAAATTTATATACCGATAACTCGATATTAAATAACACGATGGCCCAAGAAAGTTTTACGCGTCAAATGGCTAGAACCGAAGCCCGTCAAGCGGTAAAGGTGGGAGAGATAGTCAAGTTCAATGGAGATGAGATGAAATGGTTACCTTTTAATGAATATTATAAAGATAACATACAGAACTCTGTACTATCTAATGGAGAGAAACTTAGATTCCTCATCGAGTGCTTGGAAGGATCTCCCAAGTTAATGGCGTTAAAGTTTATTGGACATCCAGACGGATTAAGACAAGTTTGGGATACACTAAACATCAGGTATGGTAATAGGAATAACATAGCTAAATATTTGTACGCAAAATTAGTAGCGCCCCGAAAGTTCATTAGCAGCGGGATAATAGAGTTTTCCGATGAGATTCAAGAGATCTGTAGACAATTAGAAATCATGAATATGAATCATGAAATATGAATCATGAATATCAGAGTTCTATGGTCATTGGAGCCGTGGCTTCTACTTTACCGAAGGGTGGAGTAGGTACACGCTGGGATAAGAAAGTGTTATATATGATGGAACAACAACGACGAGACCCTACCATGGCTGATCTCATGTCATTCTTAGATGGAGAAGTGAAATTACAGCTCCTAAAACAGTCCAGAGAGAAGACACCGGAAAACAAGGTAAGTGAGAAACCCGTCTCTAGGAGAAAGGTAACACCAGTGTATTATACAGACGACGGCGAAAGCCAGACTTCTCAAGGGGAAGACAGCGGGAAAGACACTGAAAGATATTACTATGACAACAAAGCGCCTAAGGACGTAAGTAAATTCAAGTCTCGAACCAATGACAGGAGAGAACAGGTAAGAAAAACTCCTCCTACGTCTCCTAAGAGAATTCATGTAAGAAAGCCCGAGGAAAGAACGAGTGTGCACAACGTTACCCAAAGTAAGGTAAGTAACATCAAACCGAAATGTGTGCTGTGTGACGGGCCCCACCGTTTAAGTGCGTGTGATGAATTCCTGAGGAAATCACTAAAGGACAGACGTGAAGTCATGTGGGATAAGCGGTTGTGTTATAATTGCCTCAGACGAGGACACCAACGGCGAACCTGTTACTCCGACGCAAGGTGTGCAAAGTGCGGCGCAAAACATCATATCTTGTTGCACACTGAATTCGAACGGAACAGCCCGAGTCAGGTAAGTGAGTCCGAACTACATGTCCAATTCAGTGATGTGAACGACACTGACCAATGTTCTGAGATGGAAGGATTCTATACGGACGAATTCTCCGACGAAAACGAATCCTGTTACCTAATCAATACCGCAGTGTATCGAGCACTTACGTATGAAAAGGATACCAACAGTGAGCTCCCCCTAACTACTTCTGACCGACAACCATCTTGGAAAGCACCAACTTCCAATGTAGGAATCCGAGAATTTCCAGTAGTACAGTTAAGGGTCCACGGACTTAAAAGGAGTTATACAGTGAACGCCCTCCTTGACTCCGGTAGCACAGGAACATTCATCGACAAAGAACTAGCCGAAGACATGTTTGCTGGACAACCCAAGTTCCGAACTAAGTTAAACATGTCAGGAATTATGCAGGTTTGGAAATCTACAGTAATAACGGATTATTATGTAGGTGCGTTGTCCACCCCCCAGGATGAACTAGGAGAACACAGCATAAGGTCAGTAAAAATGGTGGCGATAAAGAACTTCGCTACCAGCCAAGTAGAACCTTATAACTGGGATGAGGACGATTCCACCCAGCAGCTTAATGTACCTAGATTCAACACAGATTACCCTGGAGTGCAAATACTCATCGGCCAAAATGCGCATGAAGCGCTTGAGACATTGGAGAAACGGCCTGCTCAACCGCAACCATTACAAGTCTATGCGGGAAGAACTAGAGTGGGTTGGTACTTTACTGGCCCTTCCCGTAGAACTCTCATGGAAAGATTACCGAAAGAACAGGTATATCAATTAAGTGAACGGGAAGTGGAGAACAGTGAAGTTGACGACCCAACTGAGGGAACACCATACTCCTCAGATAATGACGATATCAACTCCAATGTAGATCAATGGAGACATTGCCCCGAGATGATTAATCTAGCCGACATCGCTTCCAGAGGAGCAACTCCTCAAGAACTGATAGACACTCCAGCGTGGTTAGGTGGACCCGACTTCCTAAGTAAAGAAGATGAATGGCCGCCTCCTCATCTTACCCCGGCTAAGATTAGACAGGCCAAGGGAGCGGAGAAAGTAACACAACAACTCAATCGCCCAGCTGGTCGTTTATGTTTACTGGAAAGAAACCGAAAACTGTCCGGAAACTATGGAAGGCAAGATACTCTTCCCACGACCACCTCCCTAATCCAACAAATATCTAGGGACTCCATAACATAACAACATACGGAGTGGGTGTGTGACTATATTATTTTATATTTATTTCTATTATTTTATATTATGTATGTATTATTATGTAATTTCATTATAATCGTTTTCTTTAATTTTATTTAGTAGAATGTTATTTTAGCGATTATTTAGTAGATTAGTGCAATATATTAGCGTTTATTACTTAATTACCTGTATATTATATATTTAGTGCGACGGCGAGAAATAATTCTTTTTCTCTTTCCTTACTGTACCGTTACTTGTTCATTACATTATAAATACGTGACTACAGTAAGATGAAATATCCGTACTTATTAAAGTACAATAAAGCTCCTACTATATTTAAGTATTATTGGTAAGCAGAGTATTAGGAATGCAAAGTTCAGATCCTCGTGTCTCGGCTAAACCAAGCTCTGGGTAGACCTTGGAAACGACTTGCCTCTTCACACTGACATTGCTTCGTGCGATATTGCTCTCATACCGTATATTAAATAATACATATAGTAGCGTGATGTCCCTTTAACAGTAGCGTAAAACGCAAAATAAATCTGTTAAACCCTTTGACCATCTGCAATTCTAGTCGATTAAGATATCGCGGCACCCACCGATATACTTGAGAGACAAAATTCTAGAATCAGTGGTTAACGTCCCCAGACTTGTTCTGGAATAAACCGGTGCCCATCCTAAATATTAACTATTAATATTTATAAAATCTGTCAAATTGCAGATCCTTTAACATTCTAGTCGATTAAGATATTGTAGCACTTACCGATACTCTTAAAAAGACAAAATTCCTAGAATCAAGGATCCCAGTCCCCAGACTTGTTCTGGAATAAAATTGTGTCTATTTTAATATTAAATAATAAAATTACGGGAATAAATTTAAATTCATCTTTTAATGAATTTGATAAATTGTTATTTTATACAATTTATAATATTCCCAAAATTCCAGTAATTAATAGATCATGGGAGCGGAGATTCACCTATTAAGTGTATTAGTGTGCGAGAATCTCCAATATAGAGTCAATAGCCGATAAAATTCATAAAATCATGTATAAAGATGATATTGACCATTAAAGACTTACTATTAAATAGCATCCCAGATCTGTATGCATGGGAATTACCCTAATTCTACCGCTAGCTTTCCATAATGTCATCATAGCAACAACCACGCTAGAATTAGAAGCGAGTTAACAGAACAATAAAAAGCTTGCTCATTGAATAGCATATGGAATAAATAGCACACCGCTAGTATCCAAGGATACATAATAACAACGTGACATTCTGGAAGGCACTTGACTAATGGACAAATGACCCGAATGTGTGATAGAATGTGTACCATTTGTGACAGTTACGTGGAATTTGTGCGTTTGTAGGTGAATGTTACTACTAAGGTGTGTTTACAGTAGCGAGTCGCAATTGTGAAAGTAGCCCTAACTCTCCAGTAAGAACCTGAAGTATATCTAAGCCTTTGGGACGGACGGTGGAGTGACTCGTGCTGGTTGTTGTAGTCGTTGTGCAGCTACGACGTTGGCGATAGGCACATCGGCGAAAGTACACCAGCGCTGAGGATCTCGCACTGACCGGGGGCAGAGAGGGGTAGGCAGCGACGCCCGCTCGCCTAAATATAAACTCATTATAATATGGATAAACTTATATAGCAGATATGATTGAGTTGATAGAAGATGATCTTGGTATCAGGGAGCGATATACTCTACCTTTACAAGCGTTTGTTGATAGCTTGATACGCGGCGACGCTGGTCCAACTACTACGGAGGACGATGGTCGTTATATCTAACCGCCAATGTCCCGGGAGCAACTTGCGCGTGGGTTGGACTGTAGAAAATTCACCGCTCGCTATACGCATCGTAATGGTACGTATATGGACTTCTTAACTACTGGTCATCCTATCGACCTACACGATACGAACGATATAGACACCAAAAGGGAAATGGTTTTATTTAAATATCATACCCAGCGGAAGCGGAACGATAAACTGAGACTCGAACACGAAAATTCTATTCGAAACCGACTCGAAAGTGCAGATGTTGAAGAGCCGGATAAACGCAGCGACTTCACCAAATACCTGGAATTCTTGAGAGAAACCTATCTCGATATTACTAGTCAACAGAATCTAGAAACTCGATATCCTCAAGGTATACATCATGAACGCATGGTAGAACTCAAACGGCTCTATTCCACTATGATGTATCTTACCGGCGATTGACCGCTACCTGTTGTACCGGATAGCTTCGAACAGATGGAGGAATATTATAAGCTGGAGAAAGATCACTCGCGTTTCCCCTACAAGACGTGCGTCTTTGGTATTATTGCGATGAATGCCCTAGACTCAACCAACAAACGGAAAGACCTAAACATCCGCGGAGACGTTGCACTAAACACGGTTTTACTCGCTATACTTGCGGGAGTTTCGAGCGAAATTTGTTTGACGTATCACCTACGCTCGTTCGACTCAGACGATCCTTAAATAAACCAATGATCAGAGTTCCGGAATCCTCGGTCAGACCTCCTCATTCCTTAGTTAGACATCAGACTTTCGATTCTGATAGTATCACGGATCCTCACGAGCTGTATTCACTGTTCAAAGATCTAGTGTTACCCTAACAATTAATCGGTAACACTCCGGCAGTGAGCTCTAGCTAGCCGCCCATCTTACCTAGCCGTATTGGGACGCGGACACCTAATATCGCCATTCAACCGTATAGTCGTCCCAGTTTAACGCGATACAACCCTTCATCAAGGTGGAGGAGAGCGTTGTACGAAACGAGTTAAACGCTATTCTACAAAGATCAGAAAGGAAACCTGCGTTTGTTCAGATAAACGTAAGTTGTAACAGCAAGTCCAAGCGATAAACGAATTGGCTTTATCTCAGTTCGATTGGGAAATCCAGAATCTCTAAGAAGATATCGAACTTAGACAACCCTATTCTCTGCGAGAGTTTTGGATGAACGTATCCAACGACAAGCGGAGGAAAATCAGCTCGAGGAGAAGCATATTGAAATGGACGAGACACCGACCGTAACCTTAAACCTTCTGATGCAATTGTATTGCACCCTTCACCCAGGAGTTATAGCCCTCCTAGTAAAGTGGCTCGCCCCAAAGAGAAAAGGACTCTTGCTAGCCTCAAGAAACTGCGTAAACGCCGTCCGCGCAAGAAAGACTAACTGTTTAGAGTATTTTTATATTTTAGAAACTGTGATTTTTTATATTTTATATAATTAAATCCCATTTTCTGGGAGCGGTGTAAAAGCTTTTGGGGGATATAACTGGCCTTTTCCATTCGTAATCCAGTTTTCCCCCATTCGCTCAAATCCTCTAAACTGTATCTTCTAGTGGCACAATCCGCCCGCTGGTTGGCTGATTTGCTGTACTTGTGTAGCCTCTTTGTTCCGTTCGATCAACCAATCAGAACAACAGTTGACCAATCACAGTGATAGATTACCTCTTTGTGTGTAAAATGTATACCATGAATCACATGATTCAGTAATGACGTTTTTCCCAGCTTAGAACATCATCGGCTGTGGAATGTTTCTGAATTTTCCAACATTAGAACGTCTTTAATTATAAGATCACAAAACTGTTATCTTGGTTAACTTGGCACACTACCTACCTGGTCTGGCACGGTACTGCATACTACGTGCTGTAAACTCAAACTGCTTTTCACCGCATTATTTACTGCTATTTACGGTTTGTTATTAAATGTATCATTCGTTTGCATATTGTTATTTGGAGAATATTGATAAACGATCAGAAACCCCAATCTTCTTGATACACTAATGTTAGAGAGACCGGTTACATATAGCAATTGCGACATACATTATCGTGGTTTGTAGTGAATTCAATGCTACTTAATAGGCCCTACAAATGTCGGTTGCTGTTCTCTTTATACATGATTAAAATCAGTGAATATCGGCAATTCAGTGTGCAGTGGTGTGCAATAGTCTGTATGTGCTTGACCGAGTAACAAAGCATTTCCTAAAGAATGCACCTTTTGTGATCTATAAGCCATCCCGTTGTGTATAGTGTAAGTCATAACTCTGTTTATATGGATAGAGCGCCACGTCCTAAAGGAACTGCTAATATTTCCCGAAAGTGAATAATATTTGTCAGAGATTATATATTAACGATCAATCGAATAGTACGGTAGGCCTGCACCGCAATCAAATTAAAGCATCCGAATCCAGTCTCCCGGGTATATCCAGCGGGTGAATGGTCGCGCATTGACTGGCTTCGGCTAATGTTGGATTTATTTATATCAAATACTTGTCATAGGCTAAAGTCGATTTATAACCTAGAAGACATATAGATTTGGCGGGTTAAACTGCCAAAGGTCTTAAAAGCGCGAACATCACCCTTTGGCAAAGCTGATGCTAAGGCTCCTACAACCATAGAATTCTGGTATTCATGAGACTTACCTAACCAATCTAGTTGTCTACAGATCTCCTGAATCTCATCGGAAAATTCTATAATCCCGCTGCTAAGAAACTAACCCTAACCCGGAACGATAAACTGAGACTCGAACACGAAAATTCTATTCGAAACCGACTCGAAAGTGCAGATGTTGAAGAGCCGGATAAACGCAGCGACTTCACCAAATACCTGGAATTCTTGAGAGAAACCTATCTCGATATTACCAGTCAACAGAATCTAGAAACTCGATATCCTCAAGGTATACATCATGACCGCATGGTAGAACTCAAACGGCTCTATTCCACTATGATGTATCTTACCGCCGATTGACCGCTACCTGTTGTACCGGATAGCTTCGAACAGATGGAGGAATATTGTAAGCTGGAGAAAGATCACTCGCGTTTCCCCTACAAGACGTGCGTCTTTGGTATTATTGCGATGAATGCCCTAGACCCAACCAACAAACGGAAAGACCTAAACATCCGCGGAGACGTTGCACTAAACACGGTTTTACTCGCTATACTTGCGGGAGTTTCGAGCGAAATTTGTTTGACGTATCACCTACGCTCGTTCGACTCAGACGATCCTTAAATAAACCAATGATCAGAGTTCCGGAATCCTCGGTCAGACCTCCTCATTCCTTAGTTAGACATCAGACTTTCGATTCTGATAGTATCACGGATCCTCACGAGCTGTATTCACTGTTCAAAGATCTAGTGTTACCCTAACAATTAATCGGTAACACTCCGGCAGTGAGCTCTAGCTAGCCGCCCATCTTACCTAGCCGTATTGGGATGCGGACACCTAATATCGCCATTCAACCGTATAGTCGTCCCAGTTTAACGCGATACAACCCTTCATCAAGGTGGAGGAGAGCGTTGTACGAAACGAGTTAAACGCTATTCTACAAAGATCAGAAAGGAAACCTGCGTTTGTTCAGATAAACGTAAGTTGTAACAGCAAGTCCAAGCGATAAACGAATTGGCTTTATCTCAGTTCGATTGGGAAATCCAGAATCTCTAAGAAGATATCGAACTTAGACAACCCTATTCTCTGCGAGAGTTTTGGATGAACGTATCCAACGACAAGCGGAGGAAAATCAGCTCGAGGAGAAGCATATTGAAATGGACGAGACACCGACCGTAACCTTAAACCTTCTGATGCAATTGTATTGCACCCTTCACCCAGGAGTTATAGCCCTCCTAGTAAAGTGGCTCGCCCCAAAGAGAAAAGGACTCTTGCTAGCCTCAAGAAACTGCGTAAACGCCGTCCGCGCAAGAAAGACTAACTGTTTAGAGTATTTTTATATTTTAGAAACTGTGATTTTTTATATTTTATATAATTAAATCCCATTTTCTGGGAGCGGTGTAAAAGCTTTTGGGGGATATAACTGGCCTTTTCCATTCGTAATCCAGTTTTCCCCCATTCGCTCAAATCCTCTAAACTGTATCTTCTAGTGGCACAATCCGCCCGCTGGTTGGCTGATTTGCTGTACTTGTGTAGCCTCTTTGTTCCGTTCGATCAACCAATCAGAACAACAGTTGACCAATCACAGTGATAGATTACCTCTTTGTGTGTAAAATGTATACCATGAATCACATGATTCAGTAATGACGTTTTTCCCAGCTTAGAACATCATCGGCTGTGGAATGTTTCTGAATTTTCCAACATTAGAACGTCTTTAATTATAAGATCACAAAACTGTTATCTTGGTTAACTTGGCACACTACCTACCTGGTCTGGCACGGTACTGCATACTACGTGCTGTAAACTCAAACTGCTTTTCACCGCATTATTTACTGCTATTTACGGTTTGTTATTAAATGTATCATTCGTTTGCATATTGTTATTTGGAGAATATTGATAAACGATCAGAAACCCCAATCTTCTTGATACACTAATGTTAGAGAGACCGGTTACATATAGCAATTGCGACATACATTATCGTGGTTTGTAGTGAATTCAATGCTACTTAATAGGCCCTACAAATGTCGGTTGCTGTTCTCTTTATACATGATTAAAATCAGTGAATATCGGCAATTCAGTGTGCAGTGGTGTGCAATAGTCTGTATGTGCTTGACCGAGTAACAAAGCATTTCCTAAAGAATGCACCTTTTGTGATCTATAAGCCATCCCGTTGTGTATAGTGTAAGTCATAACTCTGTTTATATGGATAGAGCGCCACGTCCTAAAGGAACTGCTAATATTTCCCGAAAGTGAATAATATTTGTCAGAGATTATATATTAACGATCAATCGAATAGTACGGTAGGCCTGCACCGCAATCAAATTAAAGCATCCGAATCCAGTCTCCCGGGTATATCCAGCGGGTGAATGGTCGCGCATTGACTGGCTTCGGCTAATGTTGGATTTATTTATATCAAATACTTGTCATAGGCTAAAGTCGATTTATAACCTAGAAGACATATAGATTTGGCGGGTTAAACTGCCAAAGGTCTTAAAAGCGCGAACATCACCCTTTGGCAAAGCTGATGCTAAGGCTCCTACAACCATAGAATTCTGGTATTCATGAGACTTACCTAACCAATCTAGTTGTCTACAGATCTCCTGAATCTCATCGGAAAATTCTATAATCCCGCTGCTAAGAAACTTTCGGGGCGCTACCAATTTCACATACAAATACCTAGCTATGTTAGTCCTATTACCATACCTGATGTTTAGTGTATCCCAAAATTGTCTTAATCCATCTGGATGTCCAATAAACTTTAACGCCATTAACTTGGGAGATCCTTCCAAGCACTCGATGAGGAATCTAAGTTTCTCTCCGTTAGATAGCACAGAGTTCTGTATGTTATCTTTATAATATTCATTAAAAGGTAACCATTTCATCTCATCTCCGTTGAACTTGACGATCTCTCCCACCTTTACCGCTTGACGTGCTTCGGTTCTAGTAATTTGACGCGTAAAACTTTCTTGGGCCATCGTATTATTTAATATCGAGTTATCGGTATATAAATTTCTCGGATTATGATCAGGTCTATATGGAATATCATTATCAACAGGTTTATCGTTACCCTTAATAGGGTTTACTATAGGAGTTTCTACTTCACTAGCAGTATAGATGCGTGTAGGCTCCACACCTTGCGCATGAAATACTTCAGACCTAACAGGTTGACACATTGTTACAGGGGGTGGTGGTATACCCCTTTGTATATTTACTAATTTATCGCGTTCTAACGCGATACTCTGCTGCACTTCTTGCAGTTCTAACCTACCCTCTCTTACTGTTCCCTTTAACTGCTGCACAGTCCCTTCCATTTCTCGGACGTGCTGGGAGGAACGTAAACGCTGTTCCTCCAATTGTCCGAGCAGGAGATCCATCCCCCGCCGTCCCTCATCCACCCACTCGACCGCCGAAGCGGGAGCCGCCAACATAGTAGCGGGTAGACGAGGGACGACGGGCGATAAATCGTGGATGTCTTGCTCGGCGTCCAAGACTGGGGCTGTTTCTGTGGCTATTCTATTGGGCACAGGTAATTTAGTACTGTGCAAAGGGAATTTAGAGTTAGGTTCTGGAAGCACAGGTGTCTCTATCACCGAAGGGGTGGTTTCGAGAACAGGCCTAATTATTTCAGGCTCATCTACTATAGTAGGGAGTCTTTCTACTCTAATAATTTGGTCTGTGGGTTCTGTACTACCTAAGTCTGCACTAGCTAGTTGCCTTCTCACAGCTGTGGGCAAATTAGGCAATTTCTGATGGTGAGGCGTTCTTCTACGTCTGCTGGAACGAGATCTATTTCCTCCGCCTTCAGGATCTATTGTATCTGATGAATTATTTCACTATAGAATAGCATTTGTAGTATAACGTAAAAACTTTCGAAAATCCGACGCACTTTGATTAAGTTACAGTAATGTAATATGCCTATTCATATTTGTATACATAAAACCCCTAGTTACTCTCGTGGCGTAGTGGTCAGATGGTTAAGGCGTTGGTTGCATTAAATAGGTTACGAGTTCGAATCTTGGTCGGGAAATTTGTATTTTGGGGCCATTTATTTTCATTTGGTACAAATTGGTAAGCCAATGAGGTGCGTACAACGTATCGAACGATGAGTTAGGCCAATCATAAGGCATGGAATATCTTATTGCTCCAATGTGAGGCCATCGAATACTCTCGAAGGTTCTAGTAAATTCGATGTCCCAGATTTAGTATAAAGGCTGGTTTGCCTTCGGTTATCACCACTCTTAGCTAGTATCTCTTCACTTCACTTGTCTCAAACTTTATTATGTTTCTTTTTGAAACTTTGCAATTCTGTTTGATAAAGTCGTAAACTGTAAATATATTTGTAAACTCCTGAACATGTTTTTCTTTGGTCCAACTTTGGGACAGCCAAAAATCGGGAAGATGACCGCCTAGACCGTTAGGCCGTCAGCAACGCAGGGAAAGATGTTTAAAAGATCCCGGTTGGAAAGATCCCGCAAATTTAGGATCAAATAACTATATTTTAGGCAGAACCCCCCCCCCCTTTTATCAGTCCTGCGAACCCCTGGGTTACCTGTATACCTCACAGGTAGGTAGAAGCGAATTATTGCCTTCCATCAGTACGCGAGTACATATTAGGTACAGACAGCATATGTTCCATAATTTAGTGATTCGCAGTACTGACCGTTTGGTACCGGTTCGCTTTGTAGAGCATACATTAGTACCCCCCCCCCCCTGCCTGAAGTTGGTTATTTGATCAGGCAAGGAGTATTTCTGCTACCGGCACACCGCTTGGCCTAGGGAGGTTTTTATTAATATCCTACCGCGCCTTGCCACGTACTGATAGGTATTGCTGCTAACTACCGCGGCAACAAAGTTCTAGAATCAAATTTGTATACCAGATCAGCTAACGTACGGTAGCAATTAATCCCTATTTCTTATCTTACAACCAGAATCTGGTATTTGTGCCGATCACGGGTGTAGTTACTAACACCGTGGTTGCCCATTTGAGTTGTGGATAGGAAGGAGAGAGCTTTGACGTCATTTGTGAGTATAAAGTTCTACAAAACGCGACTAGTTTATTTTAGTAGCTAGCGCACGGTATTGTTTCGGTCAGAGAATTACTAAAACCTAGTGAAAAGATACACACCAAAATTGTTTTATTTGTAACACCCCCACACACACACGCCCTAAAACATATTTACCCTTAGAGTTTCTACTAGTTATAGCACACTTTAGATTACTTTAGGCAGAAATTATCTGTATTTGTAAATTAGGATCAGACATTTAGTTACGGCAAGAGGGAGTATTTCATTTTCGTTATAAAACTGTTGTTTTCTGCGCAGCAGTTATTGTTACATTTAGGCCTGACCTTTTAGACTGATTTCGTACAGGGGGATCAGTTATCGTTACATTTAGGCACGACCCTTTTTAGGCTGATTCAGACAGGGGGATCAGTATTGTTACGCTAGGGCTGTAACCCACCTAGCTCGTATATAAACCATATAAATCACACCGCGGCAAGTTACTGTATTTAGGACTGTCAGCGATAGTTAGGATTCGCTGCGCGGGGATTGTTTTCCCGTGAGTTTGGTCTGTTACTGTAACTGTACATCTGCCATACCGGTTAGAGGACAGGTATCCTTTTGTCTAGTACGTAGGCATTAGACCCGCCCACGTACCTAGAATAGACACCAGGCTCTGCTCCTCGCCAGTAGTAGTTTGTGTATTGTATCTGTTTGTTTAGATATCCTGGACTGGGATTTGTTGTCAGATACTGTACGAGCCCATTTCATTACTAGAGTCTTATAGTAAGATACATCGTTACTAGGATCTGGTAAGGGTTAGGGTTAGGGTTAGGGTTAGGGTTAGGGTTAGGGTTAGGGTTAGGGTTAGGGTTAGGGTTAGGGTTAGGGTTAGGGTTAGGGTTAGGGTTAGGGTTAGGGTTAGGGTTAGGGTTAGGGTTAGGGTTAGGGTTAGGGTTAGGGTTAGGGTTAGGGTTAGGGTTAGGGTTAGGGTTAGGGTTAGGGTTAGGGTTAGGGTTAGGGTTAGGGTTAGGGTTAGGGTTAGGGTTAGGGTTAGGGTTAGGGTTAGGGTTAGGGTTAGGGTTAGGGTTAGGGTTAGGGTTAGGGTTAGGGTTAGGGTTAGGGTTAGGGTTAGGGTTAGGGT